>CALYDF020000541.1:0-40158 GCA_944474145.2 Dicrocoelium dendriticum | reverse complement strand
GTGATACAGTACATCTTCATACACTCACTGTTGTGCTCGAGCGAGTGAAATGAAGCGGATTTAAATTAAAGAAATCTAACTATGAATTCTTTTCCTCTTCCGTTTGCTACTTTGGTTACCAGCTACCTAAACCTGGGTTGCATGTTTTAAATGACAAGGTGAAGTTTACTGTAGAAAGTCCGGAGCAGAGGAACAGCGGTGAACTTCGTTCGTTCATGGAAATGTTATCTCACTAGCACCGTTTTTTGGCAAACGCATCTACGGTATTAGCACCATTAAATGAATTGCTGCTTAAAAGTGTGCCATGGTCTGGAATTCTCGTCACAGTGACACCTTTATTAAAGGTAAACAAGCCCCTTGCTTCTCCACCTAAATTAGTTCATTATGATCCCAATAAACAACTCATTCTTCAGTGTGACGCATTCTTTTGGAAGGTCGGAGCTGTTCTATGTCACCGTGAAAATGATGGATCCATAGGTCCCATAGCATTCCCGTCTCGTGCGTTACAAACACAGGGGCAAAATTATGCACAATTGGACAGAGCAGCACTAGGTATTATCTTTGGGGTAAAATGGTCCTACCAGTACCTCTGGTGCAATTTTTTCGAGCTGCACTCTGACCATAAACCCTTATTAGGTTTAGTGGGTGAAACCAAGGAATCCAACAAATGATGTCATCAAAAATGCAGTGATGGGCTGTAATCTTGGGTGCATACAATTACAAGATGGTTTATAGCAAAGACGTCAACAACTGCACAGCTGATGTATTAAGCCATTTACAAGTAACTGACGCTGTACAGCTATACGCACTCCATTTAAACTGGCCAGCTTAATGAAACGTCTATATACAACACCAATATGAAGCGCAACAATCCGCCAATGGACTCATCGGGACCCAGTGCTGTCAATGGTAAAACGCTTCTTGACGGTAAGTTGGCCAACGTATTTGCAACGGTTCGTAATGCGCAGGAACGAGCTGCGTCTATTCGACAGGTGTGTTATCTGTGGCTCTCGACTGCTTCCTCCCAGTAAGACGCGGTCACAGATTCTGAATGTGCTCCGTGATGCACATCCAGGAGTGGCGAGGATGCAAGCATTAGCAAGGGGATAGTGCTGGTGGCCCAAGATTGATTCAGACATAGAGAATTTACAGAGGAATTGTGATATTTGTCAAGCGCATCAACGTAGTAAAACGCCCGGTCCAGTCCACTCCTGGCGGTGGCCCGACAAGCTGTGGCAACGGATGTACGCCGACGACTTTGGACCGATAAACGGAACGATGTTTCATCTACTCACCGACGCACATGCAAAATGGATTGATGTGCATTCAGTCACCCAAACGATATCTCAAAACACCATTACTAATACAGACTCTTCCTTTGCTACGTTTAGCATCCCGGAAACCATTAGGGCAGATAATTGTTCACCTTTTGCCGGTGCTGAAGTTAGTAAGTTTGTTGGCAACAATGCGAGGCGGCATATCAAAACGGCCCCGTATCATCGGGCATCGTACGGCTTAGAAGAAAGGGCTGTGCAAACGGTGAAACAAGGCCGACTAAAGCACCGAGTGAGAACTTTACCAAAGAAATTGGATCATTTTCTATCTGCCTAACGTTCCACACCCACAGAGACCACCGATAACTCCCCTGCGGAACTAATGTTTGGAAGTCTGTCATCAGAGGAGCTAAAAAATGAAAGCACATTCAGAGAAAATCAAGCAGTATACCCTCAGCTACCTGCCTGAATAATGCTGGTAACCAGCAAGTTTGCTCGGTTCTTCAGAAGTCAAACGAGCTGCAACTTCCGGACGGCCGGATCTTCCACCGACATTCGGACCACGTACTCCCTCGGGGCACAGACACACCGGGCGAAGCGGGATCTGCATCGCGGAATCTGACAGAGCCCGCAGCGGAGGGCGTGAAAACCGAAACAACAATGGGGACCATACTTCAGCAGTCCAGCCACATTCGCCAACCGGTAGGACGTTTCCCACATAGAATTTGACTTCAGCCACGACGATGAGGGATGTCACGTGTTACTTAATGTTCGATGGCCGACGCTGCTTCAAAAAGTATTGATTTTGCATGCGCGCGTAGGCACACCCAGCTGCGCAGACTAGTTGTAACCCGCTCCGCGTTATTTGTTGAGTATACTACACTTCTTACACATTTTTCTTCTGCTGCCAACTTACTACGTCTAATGTCTAGTCCTGAGATAGTGTACCTCCCGTTAAACTTGTTTTCATATTTAACAACTAACAAAGACGGAAAGTTTTGGCCTGTTTGAGGTTCCCATCTTCAAGGGAACGTGCTTCCACGTAGCTGCATAGGTATGCCAGTTCTGAGCTCAAATGTTTGCTATTCTATAGGTTGGTTTACCTAAACTGCATCGTTATTCAAAAACGGTGGCATTTTCATAATTACTTACATTTCTGGTATTAACTAACCGAACGACCTGTTACTAATAGTAGACGAATTTCTGGTGCGTAATATCTAAGTTACCCTAAACGTGTATGTCAAGCAACTCGAGAGAAATAAAAAGCTAAGCGTTTGACTGTGTTGTTCAAAGATGTAACTGGTATACTTGGATACCGGTACGGGAATAGAGAATGTGTCTGACCACACTGACTGTGAATGGTTGACTATGTACAGTAGCTAAGGAAGGCAGAAAGATGGAGCTCAGGCAGAAGACTGGGAAAAGTTCAACCTACAGAGTACACGTATGGCAACTTAACGGCGGTGCTTACAAATTTGATGGTGTTATACGATTTTCTCTATGAAATTATTAACACACACTTTTGATTTTACAAAAGGTATCCTCCCACAGCTGTATTCCCCAGTCCTGGGTACATAAACTATTCTCCTGAGTTAACTTGATTGGTCAAGTAGTGAACATTAGGAATATAGTAACGGATACAGGCAAATTGAAACAAAGCACTTGAAGGAAATTTCCTAGCTAAGCACCTGAATTCTAATGGTGAGATGACGTGGCCAAGTTAGCTGTCGTACACCGCATGGTTTAAACGCAGCATTTTATTGTAATTTAGGTCAGCGGATAAGAAAACGTTTGTTTGGGCAAATTTTGCAACTTGCATCCGAATTATCAGCTTAAAATGAACAAACGTAGTAGTTGAAGTTGACTTTTCGTTTCTATGTTCACGGTGTATCACATTTTAGATAAATACCAAATTCAAGTGTGTACAAATGCAGCGATGTATCGCCTTGGAAAGAAATGAAGTACGAAGCACTCATTTTTAGCGCATGTGAAAATGCACGTTGGCATTGAATCAGTTGGTATTCCGATCAAGCACAGGAAGCCAGCAGATGATGCTACAGATGTTATAGTAGATGGTTGTGGAAAAACTGTCGAGTACAAACTACTAATGAGCTGCAGATGCCACAGGTACTTAGTTGTAGTCCGATGCAGCCACTCCGGACGTCAGCAAATGATGAACTAGCAGCAAAAATCAACCCTGTCCTGGTAGAACAATCATAATAGCCATCGCAGAGATCTAGGGAAGAATTGGACCGTATGCAAAACTACATGTAAGACAAACTGAGGAGCTTCGTTAATGTAGAACAGATTTCACAATACTTCAGATCTTCATGTTCATTAAAACCAATCAATCCTTACAAGTATTCTTGAGCAATATACTCTGACCGTTATTTTACTGCATGACGGGTGCCCATGACTCGTAAACTGTGAACAGGGCAGGATCAGGTTTCCGCATGAAAACGGTTACATTCACCTCCTGTTCAGTCCAACCCTTCCCTAGGAAGTTTTAAGAAGCCAGTCTGGACAATAACTGTGTGTGAGCCAACAGGGTATTGTATGTGGAAGATGACAGCTTTAATTGTATAGCAACACAGTTGCTGGTGTCAACTGAGGTATTGGATGTGATAGATCCAAGAGGTTTGTAGGATCATTTCTCTTATTTTGGTGGGAAAAGCGATCATTTTGATAAGGAATTCGTTCTGGTTTAGCTTCTCAGATTCGGAATGGCAATATGGGGAGCAAGTTGAATAGTGTATTTAAACCCTACAAAGATGGTCAAGATACTAACATTCTTTTGGTTCAGCTTACTGTAATTCGGCTGTCCTTTGTGTATTATGCCACAATTGTGTGCGTTCGGCAGAGTTTGAGGGAACGAAAGCTGATGATCATTTAGTACAATTCTCCGATTGTTTCTACATTGAGCAGGTGTGGCCTGATCGAACGGTCCCGAGGCTGCGTGTATACTTTGTGGGCTTGGAGAGTAGACACCAGTAGACATCGGGCAGACCATGCCAGCAAGTAGATGTTCTCTCACGTGATAGTTTGCTTCGTTCTGTGATCCATTTGCCTAGCAATACAATTTGTGTGGGATATTATATTAGTATACTCAGGCCATGTCTAAGGATAGAATAATCCAAAAGCGAGAAATAGCACATCTGTTTGATGGTGTAACACTCAAAATGTGAGGACATCAATAAATGCCCTGTGAGAGTTCCAGAAAGAAAATAGCCAGGTCAGTTATGGCATGTATAGTGTGTGTGTGTTAATTTCTGAGTCAGTAAAAAACATTCCCTGCTTTCACAGAGAGCCGAAAATTCTTCCAAAATTACTGCGCTACCTTAGGTTTGATACCGATGATTTCTGATGGATCGACACAAATTTGAGGTCCTGGAAAATTCTCCTCAGACATTTCACACTTCGTGTAAATTGATTTCGTTTATTGAGTGATTAGTCTTGTATAGACCAACCTTATTGTCGGTTAACTGGTAAATTGCATATAATCATATATCATTACCATCAAATTTGGTAACGAACCTCCAAGACGACGGGTTCGATGTTCTTACACAACTTTTTTACCTTAATCTTGCTACTTGCGCGTGTCTAGTTCATCTCTCCAAACTTTATTATGAAAAGTATTCAGTTTATTGCCTCAATAGACAGCATTAGCCGGTCAGTTGAGTAGTTGTCGCCTACATTCCTTCCCATGATTTTCATCGTGCACAATTGGCTTCGATCTTCCTTCAGCAATGCAATGGTTCCGTGATAAACGACGGTGTCTACAGATGGGCTGTACTCAGAAGACAAGTCAAAGCCTTCACAGGAAGTAACATTACAATCCAGCGGAGTGAGTTACGCCCATTTTTCGATGGTAACCAGTGCAGGTTAGAACACACTCCCACGCGAAATCAAGCCGTTAGTTATGACAAACGATAAGCATTTTTTCGTAATTTTCCACAGAAGTGGCTCTCGAAACTGTATAACTGATGCCGGACAAGTGGAAACGGGCAACTTAGGGGAGCAGAGCACTATTGCAGGAACACGGTGGTTGGACCAACTGGGCGATTAGTGGTTTGCATGAGAAGAATGTGTGACTCTTCATAGCAGCACATTTTATGTCAGGTAGCGTACAGTTTAATTCGAATTTTCATGTCCATTCCGTTAGCGAAATGAACTTAAGTAGTATTTTATTAGTCAAGTAAATTAAAGTCAGTATAAGCCTTATGTACACAATAGGGTGCTTTTTCAGCATGTTATCTTAACAAATGTAAATTTACCAGAGGGTTAGCATTAAAATGCAAAGTTTACAAATGGGTAGAAAGTGAGGAAGCAACCAGGTCAAAAAGCTGGACTAAATCTTCGTGATCTGTATCCAATGAAAACGGAAAATCCTGTGGCGCCCCAACAAACAACTATTATTTTTCATGTACAATTTCACTGATGACCAATTGTACACCATTCCTTCTTGTTTTAATATCCCTTACATTACGTCCATCTTGACCTACATGCGGCTCGACACTTGACCGTCTTGTAAGTTCCCACGCCAACGTGTTGCTCTTGTCTCGCTTCATCAGTCCGCCTCTTCTTATAGCCCATCCAATACAGTCCGCTGTGTCCGACTCCAATTGCCTTCTGATACCCTCGCTTAATTTCGTGCACCGTCTCCGACTACTATTTGCTAGTTTTACAAATTGGTGCCCCCGACTAGCAAGCGCGAAGTTAAACTATTTTCGTCGTTTGTATTTTTTGGTGAGTTCGTTCCTTTTTCTCAATGATATAGTTGTATTCACCTGTTCCTTGCATAATTTTAGTAGTTTCATCGTCTTTTTGTGCATCCTTTATCTTTTCGATTCACATTTCGAAAGTGGCATCTGAGTCATTTCATGGCGTAAACATGCTTACTTTGGCTGTTTCAAGTTTTATGAAACACAGTCGAGGTTTGGTTTACGATATTCGAGATCGAACTGGAAAATAAGGGCATGATGTGGATTGCATAGCCGCAGTGGGTGACCTGTGGCGCTACTTTCGCGATCAGGTGACAGCTGCTGCCGAGGGGACCATCGGGTGCGCAAACTGTAAGCTGCCCGATTGGTTCGATAAGAACAATGCGACGATTGGCGCATTGGTGACAGAGAAGAATGAAGCGTTTGCTGCACATGTGACAGACCCCAGTGACTTGGGGAAGGAGAGTCAGTTTTGCAAACTTCGACGGCGAGTGATTCGAGAGTCCCGTCGCACAAAAAACGCATGGTGGACCGAAAAGATAAAGTAGATGAAGTGCTACGCCGAACGCCGCCAACACAAGGAATTCTTTGGCTCCTTGAAGGAGGTGCATGGACCGAGATTGGAGCCGCTGAGGATGCTAATCGATGGTAGTTCAGGCGCTACCTGCACACAGACTGTAGACCTAATGCAGATCTGGCAAAAACACTTTGACTGTCTCTAGAACAACTGTTCATAGATAGACTGGCCTAAATTGAACGGCCTAAAGTAGGACGATGTGAAGGCGAGTCTAGTGGGCACGGCTACACTGGATGGTATGCAGAGAGCAATTGCTAAGCTCCGAAACAGAAAGTGTACCGGGGCCGACGGGATCCCGCCTGAATTATTGAAACCCGGTGGACCCGCGTTGGTGCCTGCACCGCACCACTTGGTGTAACGCGTGTGGATTGAGGAGGAGGTGCCGCCAGAGCCGAAGGACACCCTCGTGCCACCACTGTAGAATGGCAAAGAGGGCTAGCAATGTTGTACGAATTATCGTGTCATCAAATTGCTGAGATGTGTGGGCAAGGTGATTGCCCGAATCCTGCTCAACCGCCACGTCAGACAGGTTGTGAAACCAAACGTGGCGGAAGAGCAGTGTGGATTCCGTTGGGGTGGTAGCACTACGGATATGGTGCTCTAGGTTCGTCAGTTGCAGAAGAAATTCAGCGAACGACACCTGCCGTTGTACTCGCTGTTTGTTGATTTCACCAAAGCATCTGATACGGAGAATCGGGAGGCATTGTGGCTGGTGTTGGTTACGTTTGGTTGTCTGCGTAATTTTGTTAATTTAATTGTATGTCTGCGCAGTGGTATGAGGGCGAGAGTGCAGCTGAGTGGAGAGACCTCGGATGACTTTGCAGTTGTCTCTGGTGTGAAGCAAGGGTATGTCTTAGCTCCTGCCCTGCTTAATATTTATCGTGCAATGATGCCTTGTGCTTTTGATGCCGCTTGCGCTTACGGTGTTCGTGTGGAGCACCGTATTGACGGTGGGTTCCTGAAAATCCATGGTTTCGACGCGAGAAACCCAGTCTGTGAGACAACTATCCGTATGTTGCTGTTTGCTGACGATTGTGCGTTGTTCGTACACATTGCGGATGAGTTGCAGCGCATGACTAATGCTCTGGCTTCGACAGCCGTCAAATTTGGGCTCACCATCAACACAAGCAAGACTGTTTATTTTCGCCAGCCTTCACCCAGAATGGAGTCCGTGGGCCTGCCCCAAATCCAGATTGCCGACGAAATGTTGGAAACCAAACCGAGATTTTGCTACCTTAGCAGCCTAATAGAAACCGACCAGCAGATGACGAGCGAGCTGCGTCTTCGCCTACTGAGGGCGGCTGCTGCTTTTCGCAAGCTGTAATGAAATGTGTTGAACAGCCACCAGCTCACTGTTGGGACGAAGCTGCTGGTATACAAATAAATGATGCTGTCCGTTCTTCTATACGGCAGAGAAACCTGGACGATTTATCTGAAGAATGTTCGTTAGCTGGAGCGCTTCCATCAGCACTCTCTGCGCCGTACTATGCGCAACGGATGGAGTGACCGAGTCGCAGACACGGAGGTGCTTCGACGCGGTGAAATGTATACAGTGGACTGCATACTTTTGCTGAGGCACCTGTGGTGGCTCGGGCATATTCTCCGCATGTATTCGACCCGGATACCGAAACAGCTGGTTTATGGGCAACAGCTTGCAGGGAAACGGCACGCAGGAATACCGAAGTTACATTACTAGAACATGATCAAATTGAGCCTCACGTTCTAATTTTGGTTGAAGGTCATGTTGCGATCTAATCACGAAGGTAGTTACCGATGTGCAACAGAAAGCCATCGTGCATGCAGAGAAGAAGCGGCGAGTGCGGAATCGACAGGCTCTAATGGGCTGTACTCCATCGACGTCGAGCGCATAGGGTTGTAGAACATGCGATCGAGAGTGCCTGAGTTAGGCAGGTCTAGTGAGTCACGAGCGAGGTCACTCAGAACCAGCATCGAAATGACGACGGGTCCTGCTGAGAACGGAAGCAGTACCGGCGCAGCGTTGGTAGTTACGCTGCATCCGATTTATTAACCGCGTGCTTGCGTGCTCAGTTTTTTTATTTTAGCTGGTAGGTTAGCTACCTTGTCTTAGTGTTAATTTGTTAAGTTATTTTAATGTGTACCTGAATAATCGATTAAATGCAAATTTCGATTAAACTAAATGTGGTTAAATTTGCTGTTTTTTCCCGTTCTTACACATGTGTCTTGATCCCTTTTCCTGCCATCCTGAATCTATCAGGGATGTTTTGCTAATCCATTTATTTCATATACTAATCTAGCGGCATATCCTTACGATGTAGTCGAGCTATTTTATTCCACTGTGCATTTCACGTGATTGGTTGTTGCTTGACAACCCCGGTGTGGCTAGGCTTTATGTACATGTTGACAAGGTGCCTACCTGTCTATTACCCACTACCTCATCCATACTGACTCAGGAGACAGTTAGTCGTTGCTAGAGAGGACAGGGTGCACGGTCCTCGTAGCCCTGCTATGCCCGAAGAGTGGTTCTGTGCACATAGCTAGTGTGTGGAGCGGACTAGGGTCCAGCCACCGTCTTTTGTGCGTTCTATTCCAAAGTACAGTGTGCTTGTGTTTGCCTGTGAAGGAGTGTGGGCCGGCTCCGTTGATGAAACATGGATCCCATCTGCAAGCCTTCCGGTCTTATTCCATCTGGTTTACACTGGATATGGGGTGTTAATGGGGCTGTGGTGAGTGCAGCGCAAGCCATCGATGGTCACTCTGTAGGCGCAGGCGTCCTGTGGCTGTCCTATGGAGGCCACAGTGACAGGCAAATGCGGAACCAGATGCAGCCAACCATCCAATGTCTATGCGATTCCCCTAAGTGTTTGGATGTACACAGAAGTCGTCGATAAGTCGATGGGTTAGTCTATTAGGCCTGAGACACGTAACCATCCTTTTTAGGGCAACCCAACTGAAGTCAAATCTCGGTTCTCTCGACCAAATGGTCGTATATTACCTTGATGGTTATCAGGTGCTGCTTGCTCCACACGATGTACTTAGTGCGCCAGATCCTGTTATGTCTAACTTAAGCGCCCAAACAAAGTCAGGACATGTGGTGCAGTGTTGAGAGCCGAAAGTAGCTTACACTCATCACACACAAGAGAAAGTTTTACAGCGTGATCAAATCCGAGAACTTACTTGCATCTGTGATTATGCAGCACTTCAGATTGCATACCCAATGTACTATAAGTACACCGGACGACCGGACTGGCATTGCCGGTTGTCTACCAAACGGTTATTACAATTCACTCGGATTCCTAGAGAGCACATCCAGCAGATCTATGCAAAAGTCCGTTATTTGAAATTCGAGAACTAAAGTGCACTCTCAATTGCCAGGTAAGTTAATCCATTAAATCAGAAATAACTGTGCTGAGGATAGAAATGCAGCTTGTCACAATGCAAAAGGTTGGAGCAGTAATCGGGTGACATGATATTGTAAGTGACACATGGACCATAGTCCTCTTAAAGTAGACAGTCAAGAGGTGCTGAGACCAATGGTCTAAATCCTTGAATAATCCTAAGAAGAAACTAGAGTTTTGCGATCGACTAAGTGGGAAGAGTTAACACTGAGTAGCAGGAGCATATATGTAAAAGCTTTCTTAAGTGACTTGTGGTCTGCGTGCAGGGACCTTCGACTGGCTCTCGACTGAATTTCCAGTTGGATCATGCAGAGCATTGTATACCAAATGCTAGTTTCTTTAGGTGATTTTACAGGCCTAAGGAGGAATCACTGCATATAGTTGTTTACTGAAATGCGGATCATAAAATCAACAGAATTTTCTCGTAAAAACTCCGATTTCACTAAGTTGCACTTCTGATTCTGAATATTCCGAAAATGAATGTCCGCTTTTTCTCTGTTTAATCTGTGTGATCATAATAGCGCTTTGTGCCTCCATAATCTTGTCGCCAACTTGTCTTAGAATATTCATATTACCGTGAAAGCAAACTGGCAGTGCAAGATACAACATTGCCGGACATCGGCCAAATACACTCTCGTACATTGTATGGCGTTATTTCCCACATTACATGCATTTGACTAGCCCTTGCACGTTTCCAAATTCTTCGTAAAATCTAACAGGAATTTGTTCCGCTTCTGTGAAAGAAATGTCAAAACGAGCTAGAGCCAGAAGGCACACAATGAGTTCCAAGAATAAACCGACGTGGCCCATTTCGAACAGCTTAGTGTTTGACTCAATAAACCAAACGGAAGTCAGCCGGACTTTAAAGAAGCGGTCCTGCTCGTCCGCACCAATTTACCGTAACAATGCCACCTCCTTGAATGCACCCGTCTTACCTGGAACCAACTGCCAAATACAGGGTGTTTTTACTCATCTCCGAAGCTAGGAGCGGCTGCACTCAGGTGCTGACATATCACGGCACGCTGTATCGCTAACTGTCCAATGGCGCAAATTGCCTTTCCAGCTGAGGTGAGATGAGGCGCAGAGGCGTGACATGTGTGTCTACGATCGCAGGGCACACCGAGCCGTTCGGCTGTGAGAAGTGAACGTTAGCAAACACCACAGCTGCAATCGAACCGTCATGCGTGGATCGCAGGAAAGACCAAGGGAACGCACGACGTTCGGCCTTGAGAATCGAACGTTAGCCAGACACCACAGCCGCAATGAACGTGTCATGATTGGACCGAACTGTAGTCGGCCAGCAAAAGGGTTCCCTGCGAAGTGGTTAATGGGTCGCTGTGCTAGCAATTGAGCAAAACAGCCTGGCTGTATGTGATGACCGGTCGATGGGCGCCGTATTGCAATCGCCACAAAAGCTGTTATCGCCTCATGACAAACCTCCAACCAACCCGTAAGCTTTTATTAGGCTGCTTTCACTGCTAAAGGGAATCATACTGCCGGGAGCACATGGTAAGCTTACAATGTTGTTCGCTTTACCCTTTCAATCGCGTGTGTGTTACAGCTGAAAATTCATTCTCCATGGGTGCATAACAACGAATTCTTGACTTGACTTGACGTGTCAATGCTCTTGGATTTCAGTCTGCCCCGACGCACTGGTGGTACCATTAGACAGCACATCAATTTAGTCGTGAATGCAACTATTGCCTTCACAGTCAGACACTTGCTAGTTGTACAAAGTGATCAGGCCTTCGATGGTGTTTCTGGTGTACAATGGAGAATATACATGTATTCCTTGCTCTACGTGAAATGGGTGAAATATCTGTAAATACCAACGAATTTGATGTTCGACGTGCTCTCCGCCGTTTTGACTGTAGAGGAGCATTCGCCGGACAATGTTGGCGAGCAGTTGGTGTAATTTCTTCAACAAAATCTGCCTACATTCGTTACAGTGTTCGCTTGCAGTTCATCCATGTTTTTGTGGTTCGTTCGAAATACCCTGCGTTTCAAGTATCCTTATAAGAAAACATTCATAGGATTGAAATCTGGTGATCGTGCAGGCCATTTTATCGGTTCTCCGCGACTGATCCAACGTCCACCGAATGTCTCGTTCAGGTTGGCACGAACGGATTGCACGGAATGTGTGCCATCTTGCTGTCACCAAAGGCTATTCATTAACCCTTCAGACTGTAGCTGCAGAATGACGCTGCTCTATAACATTTCCATGTATGAGGATTAGTGACTTTGCAGTTTAATGCGGCTAGCTCCTGCGTCATCGGCTTCCCATCAGGCGCGCATTGCTGCGGTAAGGAATGTGCTGGAATTTTTAAACAAGAGGATATTTTGGAACGATTGTTTCGTTTAAAACTACCTTCAGGCTGTTAGTAGGCTTGCGGGTTTGCTGTACAATTGGCTTCCTTTTGTCGGTCGCCTATCTGTTGATCGCAACCGGTGTACCAGCTCACTTCAATGGTTTCGAGGGTGATCAGCCAATGGGAGACTTAATAGGTCATTGGTCCTGCTGCCAATCTGGCATAAGGTTTCACTTCCACGAAAGCGCAATGACATCATAGTGAGTGGTAAGAAGAAGCGGTTTGGTTGATTGTGTTTAGGCTGCAACCATCGCACGCTGTTGTAAGGGAAGATTTAAAGGCTTACGGGTTGACTGCACGGTTGCCTTCCTTTGTCGCTTGCCTATCTGGCTACACGTGATAATGCACGCATAACGTAATCATGCCAATGCGATCATCATCCTAATCAACAGCAGTACATCAGCCATTTGAACTAATGCTTTGCTGACTTACAACCATGAGGACCTATGAAATAAAGAATAAAAAGAGGGAGAGAAGGAGGACTTACCTGAAAACCTTAATGCCCTAAGCAAACGCTCAGGGTCAAGGCGCCTACACCTTGTGTAGACAACATACCATCACAAACAGCTGGCTATCGTGCAAAGATAAGACGGCATCGGCAAGACACCTTCCTTGCGGCTTTCACTGCCACGCGTCATAATCAGCCGTTACCCCACAGATAACTCAGCACTAAACACACTTTAAACAGGCAATCCGATTAGGAGACGACAGCAGACGCACCACTGGTCTCGGTTGTGAGCCATGTCCTGTAAAGTGTCGAGCCAAGCACAAGGCGAGTCACGTGGACTCCAGCCCGGAAGGCGAGAAGGATCAACGGCACCCAGTTTATTCGTCAGTGACTTCATTTTCCGCCGTCAAGTCAACTTCTCTCCGCCTCTAACCTTGCGCCAGCCTACACCTGACAGACTAAACAAGGCCCTCCTAGGTAAGCGGTGACCAGGCATACGTAGCACTTGGCCGAGCCAACGCAACTTATTCAGTGCTATCTGTTGTTCTAGGGCGCTAGCATGACTATCACTAAGTAGTAATCTCCTTCGCATGTCATCGTTGCGGACACGCTGGTGCCATCCAACACCAGCAATGCTTTGCAGACAAGAATGATCAGAGACTTGAAGACAATTTAGATCTTCAGACTGAAGGGGCTAAGTTTCACTACCATAGAGCAGAACGGCCCTCACTGTGGCCTTGTATGCACGGCCTTACAGACGGAGGGAAACTCCATTCTGTCGCCAAAGATGCCGCAGGTTCAAGATGGCAGTTCTGACCTTCGCAATGCGTGAACTGACTGCAGTTTCTTTGCGCCCATAGTTGCTGACGCAGCTGCCAAGCTAAGTGAATTGTTCAACCACCTCGAGTTCTTCGTTAGCAAGTATCAAGAACTCATAAAGAGGCTGGTGGTTCTGCAACAACACTGCATTCTAGTGCGAAGCGCGTATCAAATAATGGGACCAATCTAGACAGACTATTCAGAGTTGATTGTGCTGTTGCGACGTTGTGAAAAAACAAGACGATATCGTCCGCATAATCAAGATCAACTAACCTTTCACCACATAAGACCTTAACGCCTACATCATGAGATTCCGCAAGGGAACACACCATGATAGAGTCTGCAACAAAATTGAACAAAAATGGGGAAATCAGACAACCCTGGCGAACGACGCATGTGGTCTGAAAGCTATCCGACATGTCACCGTAGACCCTGACGCTATTTGTAGTGTTCGATTATAGAGCACATAGGATGTTCACATATTTCTTGGGAAGACCTATCCGCGCAAATATTTCGAACAGAATCGATCGATCGACTGAATCGAACGCACTCTTGTGATCGAGGAACACAGCTATTGTCGATCTGCAGTATGCGTGGCGCTGTTCTAGCACTTGCCGCAAGGTGAATATATGGTCTATACAGCCACGCCCTTGGCGGAACCCGGCCTGCTCTTCCGTAATCCAAAATTCCCGTTCCCCGGTGAGGCGACGAACGATAATCGAGGCCAACAATTTTGTTGCAACTGGTGTTAGGCTAATACCCCTGTGGTTCGCACAGTCTGTGCGACTGCCCTTCTTGTATATTGCCACAATAATCGATTCGCTCCAATTAGCCGGGAGAGTCTCTTCCTTCCAGATACTTTCGAATAAGGAGGTCAGTGTTTTGCAGAGGACCTCACCTCCATCCTTAAATAGTTCAGGTGAGATGGAATCCGGGCCAGCGGCACGGATGAGGCCGAAACCTCCAGATCGTGTAGATTGAAATCCGCGGAGATGAGAATATGGCTGAACGTAGTGCGTGTTACTCTGTTCAGAACATGTATCAGGCGGGAATCCATTTCCGGAGTGGAGGTTTCGGGGGGGGGGGGTAAATGACAGCTACGAGACATGCGTCGTTGGGTCTTAGTCGGAGAAGGCAACAGAGTGAGTCGGTAACGTGAGTTTCCAGATCATCAACTATTGCACATTGCAGGTTGCTGCGCTAGTAGAGAAGGACCCCACCTCATCTGCTGGGGCGGTCGTTCGGAATGAGTGACATTCCTGCTATCTCAACCTCAGCATCACTCACCTCTTGGTGCAAACAAGTTTCCGTAATAGAAATTAGGTCCCAAACATTCGCAACCTGACGTAGCTAAAGTTCGGTAAGTTTACTGAGGAGCCATTGGGCCTCAGTGTACAAAGACGAAGGTTTCTCAGATGTAAGCAATGTTTCGGAAGTGGTGCAACTTATATATTAAGTATCGCCGACCAGTGACTGTCCGGCGACTAATCGTATTTACGGTGTGTGTTTAGAGAAGGGTTTAACGTCTTATTCGCCGTCCGCATATTTAGTCCCGGGTCTAATCTTCTACGTACAGTGTAACGTGTCTGGCCATTATTATCTTCTACAGGTTGTATGATACCTTGCGACACTATTGGTGCATTGTGCTTTTGCAGATTCCATCGCGTTTAGTTCTTTGAGTGAGATATTATCGCTAGGAGGCATATGAAGAAGGGCTATGAAGAAGAGTTTTCGTGTATGCTTTTCTTACACAGCTGCTTGCTTGCTAACCCAAGTGAAGTACAACTGAATCAGGTCCCACTGAGCTCAATGGACGCAATCTCAGTTCTTCCAATGACCAGAGGAGTGCGGTTGTGTTTGTGCCACTTAAATGATGCTTGAGATTTTAACTACCTGAGGTCCGTTATACTCGGAAATCCGGGGAAAGTAATAATAATGCGTTTTTGTCAATGGCGGCTGAGCATCAGAATGAAACCATCTTGATGCTTTTCCTGTCATCTCCCGCCGCTTCATGCTCAAGTTCAGAAGGCACCTAACTGCGCCGATAACACGTACCGCCGACCGACAAACTGTAACACCTATTCATTTTCGCCTTAAAATCTATTGGTTAAACTTCGCTATAACCCCACTTAAGGGAAGGGTTTAAGCTGAAAAATCTGAAAAATCGTAATTTTTGACCATTTTGGAAAACCATACAAATGTCAACTGCAGTCATCCTAGAATATAAATCTGCGAACCATTTTCCGTTAGCTTCTTTTGTAATGCAGTATTTCAGCATTTTGTGAGGCACGTGTGACTTGTTTTTCCATGTATTCAAGCTCATTATATATGCTTAAATTTTAAATGTTGCATCCCGGCTTGTAGACGTCCTAGTAACTTCATTCAAGTAGCAGAGAGCTGCAGATGAGATAAAGGAAAATAAAGAGAAAATATAACTGTCTCTTGTGATGGCATTTGGCAGAGAAGGGGGTTCCAGAGCAAAAATGGTGTGGTCGTAGTTCTCACAGTGGATGGCCATAACTCGAAGGTTCTCTACACTTCAGTTTTGTCAAACTATTGCAATGCTTGTGCAAAAAACCAAAGGAAGAAAACTGAGACCGAGTTTCAGGCATGGAAGTGTTCACATGAACAAGACTGCGACAAGAATCACAGTGGGGCGGCAGGCAACATGGAGCCAGCTGGAGCACTAGAAATATTCCGCCGAAGTGAGCAATTACATGGACTGCACTATGTTCCTTTTCTGGGGAGATGGTGACAGTAAATCTTATGCATTAGTATCAAATGCAGAGCCACCTGTGTATAATGATGTGAACATTTCCAAACTTGAGTGTTATGGGCATGTGCAGAAGAGAATGGGGCGACACCTGACCCATAAGGTAACTGAGCTGAAGAAAGAGACCTTTATACACAATCGCAAGAGTGTGCAAGGAATTAGTGGGCGAGGTTGTTTGACAAAGAAGGCAATGTTAAACATTCAAGGACATTATGGGGCTGTAATAAGAAGAAATACTAATAATGTGCCTCAGATAGGCCATATGGGAGCACCGCAACCGTGATCACACTAACTGTGGAGACTGGTGTCCTTCCAAGAAGCAGCCAGCTGGAGACTCTGGCAGGAATGCTCCCCTCCTTATGTGTGCAAAGCTATCTGGCCTGTTTTTGAAACTCGTGCCAGTGAGACATTACTGTCAAAGTGTGCCCATGGAGGAACTCAAAATACAAATGAAAGTTTTCACAATTTAATTTGGCAAAGGTGTCCAAAGGCTGGTTTTGTTGGAAGGCAAAGACTTACTCTTGCAGTTGCTGATGCTGCAGTGGTTTTCAATGACGGAGAGAGAGGTAGGCTGCCTATAGTTGAGAAGTTGGGGATGTCTACTGGATTGTATACCAGACTGTGTTGTAATGATCTAGACAGAACAAGAATTCATGCAGCAGCTGCCGGACTTCTGCTAGCTGAACGACGAGCACGGAAAGAAGCGACTTCAAGGGAGTGTGAAGACATCAAAGATTTTTATCTTGGTGGTGCCCATGAGTAGTCCAGGTTAGCTTTTCTAGGTAAATCATATCATGGGACATCACCAAAATTTGTACAAATTACCGATATGCCAGAAAAGTTAAAATGACTCATTTTTTCATGTACTTCAACTTTAAAGCCATTTTTCTCAAAACTGCGTTTTTGCACTCTTATGTCAGCGTTCTGAGGATAATTTCAAAAATAATGATCCAAAGTCAATAAAATTTGGAGGAGATGCTGTTCTTTAGTTTCTGCATGGAATAAACTACTTTTAAGTGTCCTACACTTGTGGTCAACTTTTAACTTCAGTTCAGCTTTTTATACAAATCTGAACGTCAGTATTGGAAGATCTAACTCAGATTCAGAGTTGAGTATAGTTTATTCTAAAGCTGAACTGTATCTAAATAACTGCACAAAATTTTAGTTCTATACATATAATCCATTTTTGATTGGACCCAGAACGCCACAACAATCAATTTGGCATCACTAATTTAGGTACCTTTCTAAAATGTGAATAAAAAGTAACAAACATACTTATCTGTGTTTCTCTATCATATATTATTTGCATGATAAATAATGATATTCCCTGCAAAATTTCATGAAGATCTGACTATATCTAGACATATATATCGAGCTTTGAAAAACACACCATTTTTGACTTTCTCAGCTTAGACCCTCCCTTTAACTCTAATGCTTTGATGCCGTTTCTCGGCTGGCACTAGCTACTCTGTTAGCCATTGAATCTATGCATGAGCATCTGATGTGTAACAAATTTCTGTGTTTGTTCGTGCGTCACGTCCTATATATTAGCTACACCTAATTCTGCTAAAGATTAAATTGGCCTTATTTCTCTGTTTTCTTTTAACCTTGGGACATTGCTACCTGCGGTGTGGTAATTTCTTATTCTGATTACTAACAGCCTTATAGATTACAACTAGCTACACTTAGGGCTAGAGGTATCGACAAACATGTTCAATAGTTATCATTGTCTTCAGTGACTACAGGTCGCATTTCCCCAAAAATATAAATGTGATACAGAACCGAACAATTCTAACTTGTGAGTTACGCAGGACACTCCGCATTAAGGATGTGATGTTACCTGGCTTTTGTACGTTGCTATAGAATATTTGTCAAAGGCAAGCGTCGTTTGTCAAAGATGGCATCACGAACCAGGTTTCGCATAAAATAGTGAACAAGCGGACAGCGTTGTGAGCAGAGAAATTTAACGTCATACTCCAAAGGAATGCGGTGTCATGCTTTATGCTCTGAAATACATTATATGTGTAGCTGGAGAAGCTGATTTGAGTAAAACCGCTGATGACGTTTTCGATAAGAGAGATAATGTACAAGGAGTACCACGGGCTTTCCATCAGTATGACACGATACCAATCAAGAAAGCAAAGGTTCTACCACATTGTTGTCGTTAACCATGTTGAGTAAAACCTCGCAGGGCACTACAACAATGTCTTTCGTGCGTTATAATCAAACACTGCAGCCTACATTTCGTTATTTCTGGCTATAATTACGTAGGCAATGACATCTTGCTGGCAAGTTTTCAGGATCGGCTTTGTAAAAACTCATGTTTTAGATGGATACCAATGTGCTCTGGATTAAAACTGCTTAAAATTCATCTTTATTTATGTGCCTTATTGTCATAGAAATTGTACCTAGTTAACTAATGAAACGAAACTGTTTCATCTTAGTAATAACCTTTTTGGATGCTGGTATCTTAGTTTAAAAGTTCTATTGTGATGACTGATGCCGAGATAGTCCTGTCTAGCATGACTGTTCTATGAAACGATCGACCCAGAAGTGGAGGCGGAGTACTTCTCTATTACCGATCTAATCTGCACATTGATATCACCAGCGATCAGGATTCGAAAATTATCGATTCTCTCTGGTGTCGGGTGCATTTACAACGTCGAAATGTGTGCTTACTTGTAATTATATACCGTCATCCAAGGTCCAGCCTAGAAACGGATCACGCCTGGCTTCTGCTATGAAGCAGCACCTAGCGTAGTTATACAATCACATCCATTTGGTAAGCGACTTCAGCCTTTACACAGTTAAAAGCCCAGATTTACTTTGGATCCAATTCAAAGCGGAATTTCAAGAAGTAATCGACGGTATACCGCTGTACATACGCCTCAGTGCTCCTACGAGATTCACCACTGGCGAAAAACTATCTGTCCTAGACCTTGGGTTCATCAACGAGGAACTGGTGCTTGGTGCAGTACGTATAAGTACTCTGCTTGCTCGTCGCGATCACGAGGCGCTTCTTTTTCGCTACATCTGCTACGCGGAATAGATCAGTAAAAGCAGCGATTAATTTCACCTTGTCACCCGTTACGGTACATACTGTGCCCTAGTTCAAGGAATAAACTGGTCTTTCCTAGTTGTGCAGCCTCCTAACGTCGCTTGGCAGGCATTTGTCACTCTGTTCAGTGGGCTAGTGCAAAATCCGTCTGCAAACGAAGTCTTTCAACCGAAGGAAAGGAAGCACCTCTTGACGATCCGGGCAAGAAAATGCATAGCCGTAAGTGATTTGCCTAGCGAGCTTATATAGCGTGTCTGAAAGCTCTGGCCATGGATGCCTAAATAACAACGAAATCACAATGTCGAATTTCTTCAAGACGACTGACTTAAACACCAACTGGGCTGAACGACTAAATTCACTACTTCCCGATGCAAAGAAGCTCTGGAGAGTGCAGCACTGCATCCTGGTTCTACATGCCGTAGGTAATCTTGTGTTCACTACCCAAGATGCGGCGGACGCGTTTCGGCAAATGCTTACCGGCACTTTCCAATGTGAATCGTCACCTCAAACGTTCATCGGCACAGCTCACTTCGCTCTCAGGAATAAGTCATGTAATTTTCACTGCTGCAAATGTGCTGAGAAGACTACAGTACCCACACGTGCACAGCTCTGCTGGTGTGGACAATATCAGACCGAAGGCATTAAACCAGTCCCCATGAACGCTGTCTAACCGTTGACCTGCTTTTTCCAAGGAAGCGTTGAGGAAATGCGGGTGCTGACCATGTGGAAAGAGAGAGCATCTACTCCTATTTTCAAAAGTTGGATTCAAACGGAATCTTCCAAGAACCCACTTCCTTGTGATATCCAAAAATATGGTAGGAAAAGTCGCAGAGGCTTTCAAAGAATACCTTGAGAGCAACGACATCACAGTATCAAAACAGCATGGATTCGGTGGAAATCTGTCCTGCACCACAGACTTGTTACTAGCCAGAACAAACTGGACGTCATCCGATGCGTGACAAAGATTTGAGGGCGTATACCTCGGCTTCTCTAAAGAATTCAGTCACCTTTACCAGGGAATTCTTCGTCACAACCTACGAATCAATGGAAGTGGTGGCCCTGTGCTAGTTTGGATACGCAACTTCCTCATTCAACTTTATCTGATGGTGTGAGTCCACAGATCCACCTCCGACCCAACTGAAGTCCAGTGTGGAGTGCCCCGAAGATCGGTACTGGGACTACGACTGTTCCTAATATTTATCAGCGCTCTTGCGAGTGTGCTGCCATCTGCCTAATTACTATTTGCAGATGACATCAAGATCCGGCATGAGACCAAGACAGTGAACTAACATGCGGCATTAGAAAAAGGCACCAACAAGGACCACACACGATCCTGTAAAACGGGCTCCAGTTTAACTTAGTGAAATGCACAGTTTAGAGTATACGACATCAGTGTACTCATGAATATTCATTGGGAGAGCAGCTGCTGCAACATGCTACTTATAAAAGCCACATGGGATTAATCGAGCAGGACGACATTGGCTGCTCGAATCAGACCAAGAACGCAACGAGAAGTGTCAATAAGTATGCTGGTCTCCTCCGAACGGCGATCAGGTAGTTCGGGAGGTCCATCTTTCCACAAATTCCGTACCCCTAAGTGAGGCCCTAAGCAGAGCACGCGATCCAGTCCTGGTGACATTGACACAAGCAAGATGCTGATACGCTCGAAGCTCCAGAACGTATGGCAAAGAAACTCGTTAAAGGAATTTCCCCTCTCATACCAACGCAGACTGCGGGCACTAAGCTTGTACAGTGGCGAATACGGATGTCTGGGAGGAAAAAGTATTATGGTGTACCAACTACTGACAATCCCAATTACACCTGTGGCGAACTGCTGCAAGTCAACCACATTAGCAACCAAAGAGGACGCCAGTTTAAATTGAACACACACTATGGTCGACTGGGTTGCTAACGAAATATTCTCTAACTTCGGGTATCCAGGCCGTGGCACACTTCCTTCTCACGTTATTTTTGCCCGCACATTAAAGCTTCTTAAAAAACAACTGGACTACACTCTATCCCATTTATATTACTATGAATGCAAAATATACGCGCGGTCAAGAGCGCATGGATTCATCGTGTTCCTGTAACCTTGGTTCTATGATGCAAAATAGAGAAAGTAGATAGCTCATCAAATGATAGACAAACCTATTGACCCAGCGCATATTCAGTAAGACTGCGACAGCGTTTATAGGCGGTACAGTCAACTGTAATATTATCGTCAATCTGTACAAGGTGAAACGCTACAAATGCAGTCAACCGTACCATAATGTAGCTAATTAAGACTACCAAAGTCAAGCAATAAAAATTTTTAAATGCCGAACATAAGAAATGCTAGATAAGGATGATAGAATGTTTTAGAAATGTGACACCCTGTTTTTAAACACTAGCGTCAACTGTGTTGGAGTACCTGATTGTTAAGGGGGGCCATGTGAATGCATTCCACGATTAACTGTTGTTGACTTGTAGAGAAGGTAAACTACCATGATTCTTCGATGATCATCAGTACTGTGTAATCAAGCATCGTTGCAAACAACGATTATTCCACACAGGTTACACAGCCACTACTATGATGGCTCTGGTAAGTTCTAATAAAGTTAACGCAGCCAGATATGAAGCACTAATTTTAAGAAGTCTCATAAACACAGCAAGATTCCATTTTCATAGTGTCAAAGCCCGACACAAAGGACACTGAGCGATTCTTGTAAAATTTGATATAATGAGAAAGAATGTTAACCAAGTAGAGTGTAAGTAAGTCGATATACCACTCAACGCTATTCATCAATGTATCAAATCAATCAGGTCATCTCCCAAGCTGGAATCTGATGACATTTCACTAACCACCATTAAACTAGGAGGGTCTGATATAACATTGCTCATGATGAGCATGTTCACTCTATCGCTGGAATCTGGCCGCTTACCAGACCAATGGAAAACCTCATTTATTATGCCTAGGAGTAAAGGAGATCCCAAACAAACCAATGATAACTATCGATCAATTCACCACAATTCGATAATCACTTGGATATTTGTAAAGCTGATAAGAATGGAGAGGGTGAACAATGTTTATTCTATAGGTCTGAGCAATAATTCGCAACATGGTTTTCTCAATAAACGATCGTGCACCAACTGTCAACTGCATTACCTTAATCACATTTCAGAAACAATCGATTATAGATTTGTAGTAGTAATCCTGTTTCTTGACACACACCAAGCTTTCGACCGAGTACCGCACAAGCGAATGTTAAAATAGTTGGAGAATTTTGAGATCCTGGAACCTTCACTAGGTTGGCTATCGTCATATCTGAGTGCTCGTCATCAGGTAGTCACTTTAGGTCATTATGTCACTTTCACACGCTCAATCAACAGTGGAGTCATTCGAGAGAGCGTGTTCGGTACTCTATACTTATGCACTACATCAATGACATCACTACATCTGTAAAACATGGTACATCATTTTTATTTGCTGACGATATCAAAATCCTCTATAAACCTCGGCGTGAAGTGTTTCACGGGACACTATTGCTCATTCATGATGATTTACATTCCCCTGAGTCATGGTGCTGCATACGCGTGATGAACCACTCGGTTAAGAAATCAAGCACCATGTCTTACGGCTGCTGCATCCCCGAATGATCCATCACCCTAAACAATAAACGCTTCCCTACACAGTTGTCCACGCGAGATCTTGAATTAAGGTACTCGTCTACCTTCAATTGCTCCGAACAGGCCCAATACCAAGTAGCACGTGCCAGATAGTCTATCTTCAATATATCAAACAAAATACACACAACATGTGCTAGTGTTGAGCTTTTCAAGCTACTCACTGGCACTATCCTCGAATACTACAGCTTACCATAAGGCAATATGAGAAAGAGTGACAGCATTGCTGTGGAGCACCTGCAGAGGTCATTTGCTAAACATCTGCTTGGTAGACACTCTGTTATGAGTTCTCGAATAGGTTGCAACGAAATTCATATCGGACTACTTTGGATTCGGCGACTGAAGCACTACATGTTGCTGTTTTTTAACGTGTTGCACACAAGGACCAATTCCGACTGAATACACTCAAGTTGCAACCTTCCTCGACTGGAAGCCTTCGCAATAAAGATTGTACAGGGTATATACGATTTCATTCGCTCTAATTTCCTTCTGATCAGAAATAGCTAGCTGTGGAATAATCTGCCAATAGCACGCAGGTCATATGATAACGTGGCAACAATTAGAAGCAGACTGTCCAGTTACCTAGATCTAAGTACCATAATCACTATATTCATATGGGAAAACTCCATCGATGAGCTGTTCCAAGAAAGGCCCAAAAACAAACAGACATCAATGTTTTCATAACTATGCTTTGGCCTCAACATTATGACATAATGATAATACATGAAACGCATATTCAAATACTCCACCTATGCATGTCACCCATGCAAGATCGTGGATTTTTTGTACAAATTGATCAGTGCGGTTATAGACACAGTATCTCTCATGGAAATATACGTACTAATATTATTATTATTGTGACAATCTTTGAGAATTTTTGCTTTCGACAGCACATAGTTGGTTCAAGAAGAATCTTATCGAAGAGAATCTTGCTGGTCGCCGTCTCAATAAAATGATGGAGTATGGACTGGAGTGGAACGGCGGCAAAAACCATGACCTTCTGGAAAATGGCACCTGGAATAGAGGCCACGGCGAGTTTTATAGTTGGAAGGAGCAGTAAGGTTAAACTGGGATATTTTGCTGACGCTAGTTGAAAGCGTTAGTCCAGCGGGCTGAATCTACTGCAACGTGCCACCGGGGAGCAAGGTATTGTAGGCGCAGGGTGCAGATACATGGGTCTTATTTTCGGGCATATGTTCAATCCGCGCTAACAGCAGTGGAACGCAACTGTAATGAGTAGATTGCATGGTTTCACTTGAATCCAGCAGCTTAATCTAGATTGGATTTCCCTGTAGCCTGTGGAGTTCCAGTGACCAAATTTGGAGCGTTCCTAGACCCAAGCACAGCAAATTATTTTGTGTGATATATCGACAAAGTGGAAACAGCCTCCTTCGTTCGTTACCATTGGTATTCAATGGCATCTCCATGCTTTTACTTATCCGCAAGCAAATTGTGACATGCATTATCACACTTGCTTTATTAATTTTTCACCCAATCTGTAGCAATTCTACTGCAGGTTACAACTGTTTGATAATGAATAACGCTTAATCCTCTTCTACTCATGATTATTAATGTGAAACCCAATTAATCCACCAACCCCATTACCAAGGTAACCGTTAAAGCTGGATATTAAAACTTGAAATATGGGACAATTCAGTTGTTCTCTCGCCAGCTATTTTTGTCACGGAATAGGTCTGCAACAAGGATGTTGAAGGCTGATTAGACCAAATACATTATCATGGTACGACACCTGATGGACGCATATGTACCGCATTGCAAAATCGAATTTTTAGCTTCCGCCAGGTTTGAGTTGGTCGACTTTCTTCCATGCGTGAATAGGCGACGCTAGTGAAGGGTTTTGCTGAATAATACTCAAACTGTAGCAATTTAAGTTCGCTAGAAACATTAGAGCTTTGTTTGCACGCATCGAACATCACAGTTTCCGAGAAACCACTTTGTGTTATGGGGCTTTGCTTGCTTCGTTGCACTTACAACGTTTAATCTCAATTCAACCATGAGCTTTTGATGAGGATATTCGTGATGGGTGCTGTAAACAACGGCGCAATAATCCGTTAATTCCAGCTGCATTCTGAACTAGTTATAGCGAAAAATATATCACTTAAATGCATCGGTTAAACCCAGCGGAATATTACAAATACTTCGATAATAAGGCACATCCCAATAACGCCTCGGAAGAGGAAAATAACACTTAATTGGTGAATGTAAGCAGTAAGACAGGCAGTGTATTGTGATCCGTATACCACTTTATAGATTGTGATGAAACCAGACAACACGGAGTCCATGGATTTGTTGTATCCATCTATAAGAAAGTATTAATACATACACCTACGTACCGCGCATATTTGATCTGCACTGCAAACGTTATGGATGTGTGAAGTGGGCTATGTACTTGCAGGTAATGAAAGGTAACTAGCAACAGTTTCGTGAATGCTAGCTCACTCGACATATTAGAAAAATGCGATGTAGTTGTCCATAGATACTCCATTAATATTTTCTTCTTTCAGGCCTGATTTTTTCTACAGGGATAGTATGGGCCAATCCGTGCTTAGATACGGAGTAATCTCTGAAAACACTAGCTTAACTATATCTCACAAGTGTATATTTAGAAATTTTTCAGATGAAATGGCAAACGTTTAGCTCCCATTCGTTATACTGCGGCCAGATGTACCAGAGACATGAGCACCAAGGAACACATTTAATTTGTTCGTACAATTTTTACCTAACATCAGTTCCAGAGCAAACAGGAGCTGTATTATTGGCAACCAGCATCTGACTGGCTTGGAAATCGTGTTATTGCGCTGCGCAAGGTTCTGTGGTAACAGGCGTACAATTAAGGGGAGAAGCACTGACACCTCCGAAGTTCTATATATAGGACAGATAGGTTGTAACGATTTAACCTGGTACAGCTGATGTTATCTGTGCTGTTCAACTGTTAAACAGATGTGGTACCATGCTGAGCGGTCCTATCTGGCTTCAATCACCTACGTATGGGACCTACGTTTTCAATTCATAAACGAAGCCTACAAGTATGCAGTGTACAGTTTCCACTCAAGAAGCTTCGCTATTTGTTATATATGTTGACACTAATAACTTGGTTAAGATATAGAGGTACAGAATTGCTTGGAACTTTAGAATCTGTTTTATTTATGAGAAACTGCTTACTTACCAAGTTACCAGCCGATAGTGGGTGCCCGCTGGACAAAATCATTGTTTTGCCGGTAATCGCCAACGCCAGCGCATTGTGGGTACATATTTGAAAAAGTGCTGTACGGCGTATATATATATATATATATATATATATATATATATATGCAACAGTCTATTAATAGATACAGAACCATCAGAAACCATGCGACTCAAAAGAAGATGTAGCGATAGTAAAAGAAATCACAACAAAACACATCAAAGTACATGGTTTCTTCAGAGGGCGAGATACTACCTGGTTGCCCAAGCTGAAGTAGGGTGTTGACTTAGGGGACACCACCCCGAGCCTTTGGCTGAATAGCCTGCCCGCAAGGCAGCGGAGCGAATTCAGGGAACCGCACCCATTGGGAGCCGGTGACTGATTGCGCCGTTCATACGACTTTCATTTGTTCCTTTGTCAAACAGCGGCCCAATGCTTCCCAGAAGTACAGCATAAAATTGCTGGAATACAATGCTTCGTCAGGATGAAGCAATGGGCAGTGAATTTACATAGTGGCGAATCACGTCCGCCACGTCACAGTGTTGTTAAGCGGATATATTTGACTTTTTTTAGGTTGAACGCTTCCCAGGTGAAAACCCACCACATCCTGGAACACTGCCGCTGTACAGCGTAATTGTATATTGACAATTAGCTAAAAAACGACGAATTATTCGACCAAACGTTTCGCCCATCTGTTCGTTTGATTGGGTTCCTGATAAACAAGTGCTAGTGTGGTTTTTGGAGACTGATATTGCCTAACTTACACAGGCTGAATAATTTGATTTAAACTGTCGAGGTTTTTTCAGAGGACAGTGGTTGGTCGCCCGCTTGACAGCTTTTACTGGGGGATAAGAGATACTTGTGTACAAACTTACTAGTCACCATACCAAATCCCAGTACTCTTTGGTCAAAACTTGCATTGTCTATATAATAAAACTGTTTCTGCGAACAAGAGCTGGGTTAGTCGCAGTTAATGAATTGTTATAATGAAAGCCGAAAGGATAGCTGTTGTAGGACGGACTTTTAGTTTAAAGAGCTAAGTCAAACTAAGGCAAGCAAATATAAGATTTATATACCTGTGTGGGAAAAGTTTTAGACACTTACTATACAGTCACATCTTCGATACTCACTAAACCAGGAGCATCACGCATTTGGAATTACGAGGAATGTTTGACACTGACTGAATAACAACGAGTTTTTTTAGTTCCATGTATCAGCCCTTACCTGTAAACGCTTAAGTTTATCTGAAATGCACACACTAAACGCTACAAATGAGATAAGGCACCAGGTCCGGATCCCCTAAGGTAACGTGTAGATGGAACCACACAAAATAAAATAAAACTCGTTATCTGTATAACCTAAGATTTCAAAGAGTTGGCTAGATTTATACGTTCCCTGTACAGATTTATTCTAAATATATTGCCGCCACTACAAAAGAAAATATTGATGGTTGCTTACTGATTAGGAAGCGGTTCATTGTAAGTCGAGTTGGACGAAATAATCTTTGTTTGTTCCAAACGTATTCAAGCCTATTGACTAAGTTTGATAAGTAATATGTTGTTTGCAAAAGATACGGAAGAGTTGGAAATTTCATACCTTGTATGTAAGGCCAAGGAGTTCACTGCTTAAAATCAATGAACGACCTTATGCTACAAACCTGTCGATGTCGAAGAAAAGCATAACCAAACGTTAATATTGATAGTAAGCTGGCATATATATGTATATATATCCCCGTTTGACTTGGATGTACTCTGGAGAATATCGGTTTATTAGATTCTTTCTTTTACGGGCACCTAGTTCATTATAACTACTTTGTTTATCTTATGAATCTTCATCATTGGATCCGCCACATTATGGAGCACGTAGACAACATACCAGGTGGTTGGTCAGCATAAATCCTCTAGTAAGTTTCGTCGGATTTAAAGTAGTTGACCCCACATGAATGTGACGATTGTACTGAAGCACTTGCATTGCTCGCCTCTACCGAATTCACCATCCCGGTCTTTCCTGTGTCATGTTCTCTCTGCCTTGTTTAATTGTTCCATTTTAGTATCGAGTTAGCGGCAAAGGGACTTCTATTCCCTAAGGTCAATATACAACCAGTATTTTGCAATTTGTAAAATATTTCCTTAGAGTAGCAGAGAAATCAGCATTGGCAAGCTGACTTTATTCTCCAATGGGTTATTAGTTTGCCACGAATATGCCTGCTTATGCAAATGTTGCGCTTCACAGTAATGATACAATTTGCCTACATTGCTTGTGTACGTTTCTTCTGTTGTCTATCTGTAAAGCGCCCAATCTTTTTGGCAACCTCCAAACATGAATTGGTGGATGTTAGCCAAGTTACTGAGAAGGGGCTTACTATTTTATCTCATGAGTACATGGGCCAACCATTAGGGGACCTCTAGACCACAATGCTTATATCAACCGCAAGACAGATAATGTGCTAACGCTATACCGTGTCAGGGAATTAGTCGGCTGACATTCATGTCACTTGAGGCAGACACCAAGCACACTTTACTGCCCACTGGATTGACTTTTCCCCTAAGTGCCCGCAAGTATACTGCTCCCGCGTAGAATGCAGTGGGATTTTGATGGTTAATGGAAAGCGTTTTCCAAGAAATAGCCCCAGCTGAGGCAACTTCAACTTATCACGAACAAATTACGCGCTTCAACCAGTCCTTCTCTGATGTTTTGTATTCATGCAAATCCAGCTATATACGTAAAATTCCCACTGGCATATATAATTGCTAATGTTTGTTGTTCACTGTTCTGATGCGACTGGCACGATCTGCCCCCATGGCCCAAACATTGTACATCAGAGATCTAAATTCAGCTGGATTCTACAAATTTGGATGATGCAAGATTTTCATCAGACTTCCCCAGAATTGAAACCCAGTACGAGACGCTTCACATAGTATATCATCTCAGTCGATCTTCCAGCGGTAGTTCAAGCGGCCTGTGCCTCTTAAGCCTAACACTATAATAAACACGGACATTTCGCATCTCACAGTTGTAACCATAAACATGACCGCGGTTTCGTCCTGGTTGGGACTCATCAGTTGGAGATAGCCTGAGTTGGGATGGAAGTCAGAGCCTAGTGACTCATGGTTGACTATTTCACTGAGATACGCGAGCAACGTTTGGCAACCCAACCACCAGCGGAGCCTCCAAGTTCCACTTTGAATTCGTTTCAGCTGTACCAAGCGTTGCTCGCGTATCTCAGTGGCATAGTGCTTATGACGTCAACCATGAGCCACTGGGCTCTGAGTTCCAACCCAACTCAAGCTATCTCCAAATGATGAGTCCCAACCACGACGAAACCGCGGTCTTGGGGTGCCAGTGTTGGGATGAGCAACACTATAATGTTTCCAGTAGTAATCTTGTTTCTTGACACACATCAAGCTTTCGACCGAGTACCGCACAAGCCACTGTTACAAAAGTAGCAGTACTTTGAGATCCGGGACCCCATACTAGGTTGGCTATCGTCATATCTGAGTGATCGTCATCAGGTACTCACTTTAGTTGATTATCGCTTTTTCACACACAATCACCAGTGGAGTCATTCGAGAGAGCGTGTTCTGTACCCTATTCTATATTCTCTACATCATTTATATCACTACATCTGTAAAACATGGTACATCACTTTTATTTGCTGACGATATCAAAATCCTCTATAAACCTCGGCGTGAAGTGTTTCACGGGACACTATTGCTCATTCATGATGATTTACATTCCCCTGAGTCATGGTGCTGCATATGCGTGATGAACCACTCGGTTAAGAAATCAAGCATCATGTCTTACGGCTGCTGCATCCCCGAAGGATCTATCATCCTAAACAACGAACGCGTCTCTACACAGTTGTCCACGAGAGATCTTGGATTAAGGTACTGGTCTACCTTCAATTGCTCCGAACAGGCCCAATACCAAGTAGCACGTGCCAGATAGCCGATTTTTAATATATCAAACAAAATACACATAACACGTGCTAGAGTTGAGCTTTTCAAGCTACTCACTGGCACTATCCTCGAATACTACAGCTTACCATAAGGCAATATGAGAAAGAGTGACAGCATTGCTGTGGAGCGGCTGCAGAGGTCATTTGCTAAACATCTGCTTGGTAGACACTCTGCTATGAGTTCTCGAAAAGGTTGCAATGAAATTCATATCGAACCACTTTGGATTCGGCGATTGAAGCATTACATGTTGCTGTTTTTCAACGTGTTACACACAAGGACCTATTCCGACTGAATACACTCAATTTACAACCTTCCTCGACTCGAGGCCTTCGCAATAAAGATTGTACACGGAATATACCAATGCCATTCGCTCTAATTTCTTCCTGGTCAGAAATAGCTAGCTGTGGAATAATCTACCAATAACACGCAGGTCATGTGATAATGTGGCAACAATTAGAAGCAGACTTTCCAGTTACCTTGATCTAAGTACCATAATCACTATATTCATATGGGAAAACTCCATCGATGAGCTATTCCAAGAAAGGCCCAAAACATACAGACATCAATGTTTTCATAACTAAACTTTGACCTTAACCAACTGACAGAATGTTAATGCATGAAACGCATATCCCAATACTCCACCCATGCATGTCACCTATGCAAGAGCATGGATTCTTTTGTACAAATTGATCAGTGCCGCTATAGACACAGTTTCTCTTATCTTGTGAAATGTAGGTGTTATTAATAATAATAATATTATTATTATTATATTGTGTTGATGAACGTCGTATCACGGCACATACAGAACACACAATTTTAGTCAGTTTCACTGGTGAGAAATGGTCAGCAAATATTTTGAGCTCACTCGATAACGTGTCGGGTGCCATGTCGATGCTTCCAATGATGAGGGATGGAAATCCACTAAGGAATTTCGGTTTACACTCGATTTAATGACAGCTAACTTTTGTTGTTGGGCATGTAGCGAGCAAGGTAATTGATTAACACCATGACTGGTTCACATAAGTGGCAACCTCTCCTCCGCGATTTGGTGGCTTTCCAGGGCGATAGGTCAACGCCGTGTTCCTATAGTTAATTAACTTCATCGTCCACATTAGGATGTAACCAAGTTTCTTGTAGCATCAAAATACCTGCATTTGCATAATACTTACGCTGCATAGTGGCGTTACGTTCCGCAAGTTTGCCAAGTAGCGAGGGCACATTGCTCGAGAAAATTAGAGGAGCTTGCACTTTATTTATTGGACAGCGTCTTAGTCCGACTTGCCAGCCAGCACGGTGTTTTCTTCTGTTGCCAAAACGTTGTTTTAAAATTTATTTGATGGTGCTTCTAGATTTGTGACCGAATGCGATATGAGGCACACTTTTCGCAGCGTCTCTGAACAATTTCAAAAAGTCTGCAGTGTATGATAACATTGGTGACCTCAAAATGATTCAGCTAAACAAAATGCGGGAAAAGAGACAAAATTGATGTATCCGCAATAGATAGCATAAAAACAGTACCCCAAGGAGGAAACAACAAGGTCCGATTTGAAGGCCCGCTCCGATGTCCAAAGATACCGAGAAACAACAATTTGTACTGAGCACACGGTGCTCCAATGTTTCTGGATCAAAGTCGACCTCAATAAGACGCAGGCAATTAGACGATAGCAACCAGTGAGACGTCGGTAGCAACCTGCCCGACGCTCTGTTTAACCCTACACCTGTAGTGCGAATCAAGCGACATCCTAACTCTAAACACTAAAGGGAGCGGATCCTTCTGTGTGTTGTGCTGCACTCCATCACCGAGGTAGAATCATTACTGCTCATTGCGTTCACAGTTGTGGAGAGCAGCAGGAAAATCCCTTGCCCGCCCCATCGATTCTGTAGCATAGTGGGTTTGATGCGTGTCACTGCGTTACGACGTTCCTCGAGGGTACGTAGCAATTGCAGTGACAGCCGTAAGATTCCAGCATTCTCAGCGAATGCTTATCTAGCAGCCGCTTGAAACTTTCCTCTTCCAGTAGGCTGTTCCAATAATTTACCACCTAGTAGATATGGTGACGTCCATGCAAATTCTGTGTGTTCTTCGCTTAAATAGTTTCCTGGTGTGACCTCGCGCGGAACAGTCAGTGTTGGGCCGGAAGAATTGTTGTAACTCACTTCCGAGTTCCCCTCGGAGGATGCGCCTAGTGTAGATGAGTTCACCCCGGCGACGGCTGAGCTCGAGTGAGAACAGCTTTAGCTGCTGGAGTCGAATGGGTAACGGAAGATCACGAAGCCCCGGAACAGCTTTCGATGCACGTCTATGAACCTATTCCAGCAAAGTGCATTCAAACTTTGAAAGCGAATAAATAACTGGTAGACCATAATCTAACACTGGACGGACGTAGGAAGTGAACATAGGTCGAAAAATCTGAGGACTCATTCGAGCGAATGGTTTATTTAGACAGCCACCATTCTTCCAGTGGCCACTTTCTTCAACGTGTCCTGTGTCGTTCTAAAGTGAGAATTCAAGATAACCCCGAGATCTCTCTTATGAGTAGTATTCCTGAGGAGTAACCCACCAATGTGATATGCACTGTACCATTCAGTGCTACCCACTGGGAGACCGCGCATTTATCTCAGTTTACCAGCAATTCCCACTTGATGGACAATTCGTGTAGCTGGTCCAGAGCCCCTTGTAATCTGTCTTCATCCTAAGGGCTGGATACTGTGGATCACAGCTTGAGGTCATCGGCGAAGATCAAGCAGTCGGTTTGATGTGTAGTCGGCAGATCGTTATTGTACAGTTTGAAGAACTCTGGTCCAAGCACTGATCCTTGGGGATGGCCACTAGTCACAGGCACAGGAGCAGAGAGGGTTGGGTTCACATGCACGCGCATTTTCCTAAACCTTAAGAAATCAGCAATGCAGGAGAGAAAATTTCCTGTAACGCCCATTCCCTAGAGTTTATCTAACAGTCATAAGTGTGGAACTTTATCAAAGGCTTTACTGAAGTCAATGAATATTACCTCAACCTGTTTTCGGTCATCTCTGTCTTCTGCCTATGCTTCCCTGACGATGAATAAGTTAGATATGCATCAGCGTGCCCTCCGGAAGCTATACTGAGCAAGTGAGATGATGTTTAGGTTCACAAAGTGTAGCTGGAGTGCGCACTTGGGCATTCGTTCCATGGTCTTGCATACCACTGATGTTAGGCATATTGGCCGGTAGTTCGTTAGGTCTTGTTCGTTTCCAACCTTGTATTTGGGCAGGACGGTACCTGGTTTCCAGCCTGTGGGTAGGCAGCCAACTTCCAGGGATTTCCGAAGCATTTAGCAGAGGGGGGCGACGACGTACTCAGCTATCGATTTGAGGAAGCTGGGATGCAATCCGTCCGGGCCTGGGAAGGAGTTCGGTTCCTGTTCCAGGAGTAGCTAATTGACCACTTCGGACTTAATTTTAACTTGGTCCATAGAGGAGTAGTGTGCAGGCAAACAGTTGTTGAGCAGCGGAGATTTCACTGAGTAAACCGAGGAATATTGTGCGGCCAGTATGTTTGCTTTTTCATCATCGCCGTAGAGAACGGTGCCTTCCTTAGAAGAGGATAGGACGGGGATTTCCCTAACCGTTTTAGCATTTCGCTTCAGGTAGGCAAAAAGCTTTTGGGATGGTTTATTGCTTTCATGGCCAGTCCGTGTTCATACTGAAGTCTTTTGTTTCGTTTTCTCATGGTGCATAGGTTTCTGACAGTTTTGTACTCCCGGTAGCTTGATGTCAGTCCTGTGCTCTTGAAATAGTCCCATAGTTTCCGTCGTCTTTTCATTAGGGATTGTAATCCTTTATCAATCTATGGGGTCATTTTGATTGTGATCTACTCTTGCAGTTTAATACAAACTGTTCAATGAGCCGTATCATCAGAGATCGTAAGTGTTTCCATGCATTATCAAGCTCTATGAATTGCGGAATACCTTAGTCTATGTAACTTGTAGCCGCTCTTAATCTGTGCTGATTAGTGCGCCATAAATTTCGACGCATTGTTCCGTGATCGTGGATTGTGCGGCGTCGTGTCCACCCTTCCCAAGAGTTTGATGGATCGTTAGATCTAAGACATCAGATAAGAACGTGCTGAGAACCAGGTTTAGAATATATGATGTCTGACCAGGGACCATCACTGTTAGTGTCAAGACATGCTGTGGCAGGTTGAACTTGTGAACGGTATCCAAAGGATCAACTACAAGGGAGTCAGGTGGGAGATCCCCAGATTATGCCGAGGGCGTTGAAGTCACCCATAAGGAGACAGCTTGTTCCTCTGCTGTGGGTTCGCACGGAGCGTAATAGGTGTGAGCCTGGTACTGCAGTGGTTCTGTAGACCAATTCTTTCACCAGCGATTGGTATTCTCATGAAAATTACACCAGAGCATTTCTGACATATTGTCCATGTCACAATTGTGTTCTACAATGAGAACGTTGAGGCAGTTCCTTGTGCAGAGGTTTACTTCGCATATGGACCTCCCACCAAAACGATCGCATCGAAGCAGCTGATATCCTGAAACATGGACCTTCAAGTCAGATACATCAGATGACAGCCAAGTTTCGATGAACGCCATTAGGCCCGGTTGCAGTTTAGAGATAAGTAGTGGAATCTCATCTAGCTTGTTTCTGAAACTGTGTATGTTTGCGAGTATTACACGTAATCCGCTCTTTATATTTGAAGACCGGCAGGAAGGTGGATTGGTTTCCATCGAGCTCAATGAGTTATTCTTATTACGTAAAAATCCATTACGTGTAAAACTGTTTCTTCATTTGCTCCTTGGGTTCGCAGCTCGAGCACCGCTTGCCGCATTCGGACTCGGTCCTCCAGGGAGAAGTCTTTCAGAGCGTAGCAGATTTCTCCGTTGAGGCGCGGGATCCGCCCCAGAATGCGTTGGCATACATCTTCATACTGACATACGATTATCAAAGGGCGGAACTTGACTGGGTCCTCTTGTTTGCTGCCAAGACGAAAAGCATAGATTATGTCTATCCGTTGCTCACCATAATCAGACAATTTGGAGATTATTCGCTTAAGGAAGGCTTGACCGTCGAGTATCCTTCCAGCTGGAGTATCTTTGTTAGATTCTGAGACAGTTGTGATTGCTAGGCAGCGGTTTCGAGCAGCCGGCTTGTTTCGTTCCGGTTATGCCTGCGTTGGTGGGTATTTCTTCTGTTTGACCAATTGCTCAAGCTGCGATACTCTATTTAAAACGAGCTTTAGTTCCGCGTTTCTGGTGTTCGCTTTCATCTTTGGGCTTGAGGACATCTTCTTCGAGGCTATTTTCGCAGCTATGTTTATCCGCACTGGTGCTGCCGCTCGCGACTGCGGCCTAGGACTTGGGCTTATCCATCAGCTCATACCCCTTCACACTGGGCACCAGGTTTAAATCCAACATAGTGGAGGACGCCTAGCTTATTTCTCTTTCGGTGTAGAGTACCCAGATCCGGGCAGACACACTGATGCGATAGCTGTCTCGCTCTCCGAGTTAGAGACGGCTTGTGCAGAAGCAGTATTTATGTTGCAGTGGTTCCTCAGGAGTCCCTGGTTGCTGACCAATGTTACACAGGGATCGCAGTGAGACTTGACGTCTTTAGATCTAGTGCGCTGAAGACATTGGTAAAGACCATAATCAATGTTATAGCAAACTATGTGCATTCATCTGTGGCAGAGTACGCATTGGACGGCCTTTGAACGTGAGGCGACACACTTCCCACAGTCCACTCATTTAGATGTCATATCTTTTGAGAGAAAAATTTAACTACAGACATATTTCGTCAAAAGTGTCTATTCAAACACTTTGCTTCACTAGGATTTCACCTAAATGACTCAAAATTATAACACTATGTCAACGGGACGAATTAGGAATGAACACTGCTGAACGGGCCTCTTTCCGGATACTACATGGAGATAGCGATAGCGAAGGCCACCGGAAGGAAAAGCATCATGAAACACTTTAGTCCACTTCGTTCCTGAAACTGAAGTATGTGATGAGCCTGAGATAAAAACTCATGATAAGAAGGAGTAGTGTTATATTCGTGAAACACTCCTTGTATGAGAGAGAGTATGGAAATCAGTGTCACGGATACGCAACTCACCGGACTAATTAGGATGTGGCACAAGTGTGTTGAAGGTGGTCCGACAGTCAAAACAAATGATAATACTGTTACTGAGAAGCTGTCGTATGTTTCTTGCAGGCTGACATTTGAGTTTCGGTAAAAGGTAGCGTGCGACATGTTGTCCGGTAAAGATATGTCACCTGAAGAAACTAACGAGATGGAAATTATAATATAACATCGTTCCAGAAGTGTGTCTGGTAAGCACATACATCCTGTTGATAAAGTGAGTGACCGGACTTCTTACGCTGTACGTAGAATTATATTTGGGATTACTTACAAAGTCGATGAATCTGACATTGAAGCATTCGCCAAATACGAACTGAAGATAAGACTAGTGGCCGATGGCCTACTGGTTCGCGAAACTTTATGTATAAATTGCACAACCTCCGACATATTGCTGAAGGCTGAGAAACTTTCATTTAAGTGTACTAACGCTCAAGGATTCCTTGTTAAACGTACCGAACATACAATACCTCAGGACGCGAATGTTTTGGACTTGATTTCCATTACGGAAACCTAGTCGCACGAAAAGCTTGTTGGTGCTTAGGTCGAAATAGTAGTAATGTCACTCATCCGGAACGAGCATCTCAGCAGGGAATGTACGATTCCTCTGTATTACCGCAATGACCTGCAATGTACAAAAGTTGATTATCCGTAAGCTCATGTAACCGACTCATTCTGATGCCGTCTCCGACTAAGATACAATGACATATGTCTAGTAGCTATCGTTTATCGCCTCACAGCCACTCCGGAAATAGATTCCTCCTTAATAGGAGCCTAGAACGGAGGCACCCGCCCTATGAAGATCCACATTCTCATTGCCGATGGCTTCAACGTGCACGATCTGGAGGTATCGGCATCTCCCAGTGAACAATTCAAATCAGACCGGCATGAAGTTATGGTTAATATTCTCTTATACAATCATGTCACCTCGCCCACTAGATTCGGGACAGCAAAAAACACCGTCAGTATTGGACCTTGTGTTTACATATGAATAGCCCATTAGCGATAAATTATCGATGGAGAGTCCAAATAGAACCCATGTTTAACATCTACCTATTTAGCCAAGTCTGTATGCATTTGGAACAAGAAAGCAATAAAAAAGCTGTTTAACAGCAACTAAGTGGGAGCTACTGACATATTTCTGTTCAGAGGACTATTTTGTTTTTCCATCCACTTCTTGCTAAGTCTTAGAATTTGCATGAAGCAACATTTGGGCAGCATAAATAGGTCGCTGCTGCACTTTGTATTATGGTAAAGGCTTGAGATGACTGACTGTATAAACTACTGTGTATTAGCTAAACGCACATTATCGTAGACTATGTTGTATACGTTTTCGGAAATTCTTTTAAGAGTCCCTCTTATGTGGGAAATTAACGGGATTTCACGAAATCAGTTCACAGTTCGTTATTAAATATCTTTTGTTTTAATTAAGCGCTGGGAAGCAAGTGTACTTATTTTGTCATGTAATTCGTTGTTTCGTTACAGATTATTCTACCTGTCGAAGGAGCTTCTAAAAATATTGTTCTAGAGACGGCAGGAAACGTATGAAAATGATTTATTTATATGAAGACCGCTGCAGTATGCCTGTATACAATACGTGTGCTTCGCTGCGACGCGACTTACACCAGTCGCCTTTGGACTAGCTTTGCCGGTAGATCGCCGGCACCCATGCAGATTGGAGTCAAAGACATGTGGAATACAACGCAAACGCTTCATACATATTGGCTAGAAGCAGGTAGCCATGCCTTTAAATATCTTGGCGGCAAAAAGCACCACACCACAAGCAAATGTCTCCCACGTCAGAAATTTGCGTGCACAGTCTGTAACTTATAGACTTTATGAAGTGTGATGCCGTTGGTGTTGCAGCGTTCACCTTCCTCCAGTCTTTTGGTTCTGTGTTCTAAGCATAAGTTGATACATAACCTAGCCTGTATTCTTACCTTCCTGTCAATTTATTCATCAGCAAATTGATTTGCTCATACACATTTTCCACCAGGCGAAATAAACTTCCCATCTGTGCCGAGTCAAGCTTCTACTGTACAAGTGGCGAAAACGGTATTTTGCGTATTGATATTCGACATCTGTCCACATATCGGGCCCGACGGAGTGCAGCGATGTTCAGTTAACTAATTTCACTCTCTTCCCTTTCGTGTGGCCTGATTTATAGCCTGCATCCATACAAATGTGGCGTAACCGTGTGGTCGGGTATGGTTGTTCCCAGTGAGCTTCAGCTAATTTCTTAATAGAAATCTGCACGCGATTCTCCGATGTGACTCATCAGAAGCAGTGTATTGCGCTTGTGTGCGCAATTCCCGTCTGCATGCATTCGGGTGCCCCTGACAGTAAGTTCGTGTTTCACACCGCCTACTACGCGAAACTGTAGCGTGCTATGGACCGAGTTTCCCCTTGAACAATTCAATGATTCCATTTGCAGATGATTTAATTAATCAGTGTATTTGTGCACTGGAAGTTTCGTGTGAATTTCCGATAAAATTCTGCTGTCTTGATGTTAAAGAACTTGTTTAACTTGTAGGAATGCGGTGAAAAACCGAATGCATTTTAAACATTCACTGAGCAATAAACAACGAATTATAACGGGTAAGGAGGAATGCCTGGTAAGTCCTACAGGATAGTCAGATCTAGTAGTACAACACACAAGATTAAATAATGACAAGAAATAAAGGAGAATAATTTGGATTTTAGAGGATTTAGGCCGTTAACCACACTATCACTGATGGAGTTTTCTACCCGCTACGCTATAAACTCAGCTGAGTTACTACACTTATGTTTTGTTCTGACCGAAAGAGATTACAGCACTTGATGCAAATGGGCTAGCATGTCGTCACGCAGTCTTGGAAAATCCTTTGGGTTTGGAAAACTTGTGGTGCCCTGGAACAGCGTTTTATTTTTTGAATAAACAAGTACGCTGGAGTGCGTAGACATTTTGAGCTGGTAAACTCTCAGGACTCTCTCGTTCTCAGTACTGCGGTTGACTTGAGAGTTCGCTGCAGGCGTGTTTGTCGTCTGCCAGGATTGGCTGCGCAGTGATGATGTCTCTTCTCAGACACCCACATGCAGAAAAGTACTATTTAACGGTTTGAAGGTTGAGTTCGCTAAGGAGATGAACCAGGTCCTTTCGACTTTGATCAACTTACATCGTGCAGTTTCAACCACATCAAAGTCGTAATTGCCCCAAGCCAGGTTTGTATGACATATATCACCTGAAGCATTATTTGACGTTCAGTATATGCAGAAAGATGGAATCTTCTGACGCCCCAAACGCTTTCGGTATGTAGTCAACATACTGGCTGGATTTTCTCCGTGCTATCTAGGCAAGTTTTGAGCAGCGTAGGTAATTCTGCACAACCGATGTGTGAAGCACCTGTCATAGGTGTTTGCTAAGTCAGTATTTGTGAGCCTGATGATAGCCTATGTGCAAATGTTTGCATTTTGTCTAACTTTAACCGCAGCATGTACTCGGATGAGCACGTATGGGCCAAGCGAGTTAGTTCTGAGGTATTATATTAACGTCTACCACGTTGACATTATGCCTGATCATTGAGATTGACAGAAGAAAGTAAGAAGTTTAACTGGTTTACATAGACTATAAATTCACCACATATTAAATAGATTTTGTTGTCTTTTACTCCGATTTGGTGCGGTCTGCTCACAGTAAAAGGACGTCATCACTTCAGACGTACAAACAGAACACCAATTGATGATGATGCATACGCAGGTTATTTTTTACATAATGATACGTAAGCTTTGCAAAGACATTACCTC
>CALYDF020000540.1:0-40272 GCA_944474145.2 Dicrocoelium dendriticum | reverse complement strand
CGGAGAGTGATTGGATCCAATGGAGAACGTCTTTCACGAATTACTTGGACCTACTCCCAGCAACTACTACTTACGATGAGAAGCAAAAACTGAAACTACTTCGTCACCTGTTGGGCAATGAAGGTCAACGTTATTTCGATGCGTTAGATCTGCAGAAATTCGACACACTTACAAAGGCATTGGATGTACTCGATCAGTCATGGGGTGCACGGCCAAACATTTTCGCTGAACGCTACAAGTTCTGCTGTTTGAGGCAAGAAGATGCAGAGCCACTGGAACAATTTGTCGCTCGTTTAATTCGGTCTGTAAAAACCTGTGACTATACTAGCATCCCGAAGAATACACTTGAGAGTGTTATGCTGACGCAGCAGTTGATAACCGGTATAAAGGATAATCGTATACGCGAAAAGCTACTTTCCGAAGATCCGTCAAAACTTACCTGGGAGAGAGCCATAGAGATCGCAAGACTAATAAAAGCCGCCGTTGAACATTCCAGCCTATTCAAGTCGAGTGATATACTAGAAGTCAGTAAGATTCAGCACAAGGGTTCCAGTCAACCTCAGAATTCGACTGTTTCGTGCTATAGATGTGGGAGTTCTCGCCACAAAGCTGACTGTCAAACATGTCCGGCTCGTACAGCTGAGTGTAAAAGCTGTGGTAAACTGGGCCACTTCGCCAGATGCTGCCGCTCGCGTCGAGTCGCGTTAATTGACCAACAAAATGATGTTTCCACCTCACCGACTACACCGAATCTTTTTTCTATCAGAAGACGATTACAACCAGAAACACGACGAATTGCTTCGCTGGAACCCAAGCTCCCTGCTCCTGACATACGTACCGTTACACTCCATGGGCTTAACACTTCTGTACCAGTGACTATGGAGCTAGACTCGGCATCGCCGATAACAATTATCCCGTCCAGCATTTACGACAATTACCTGAAAGACATTCCATTACATCCTACGTCGTATAAATTCGAATCGTACACAAATTCACGTGTGCAAATTCGGGGATATATAATGACGAAAATCAGTTTACTCTCAGTCGCATCTGATGTAGCTGTGTATGTTGCCTCCGAAGACAGTCCAGCCTTGCTGGGGCGAAATGCTATGGTTGCCCTCAACATAACACCATCTATCGAGCGAATGCGCATCATGACAATCAAAACATCAGTACTTAAAAGCTTATATCCCAAATTATTTTCTGAGTCGATTGGCCTGATTCCATCTGCTGCTCATCGGATATGCCTTAAAAAGGACGCTAAACCGTTTTCGATTTCGCAGCCACGTCCTATTAGATTGGCCAAACGTACGATGGTAGAAAAGACCATACAAGAGATGATTTCCAACGATTTGATAGAGCCAGTTAACTGTTCCGAATGGGTGCATCCCATGGTCACGGTGTTAAAGAAGGACGGTACTGTGCGCATATGCAACGACTTGAAAGCGTTGAACAGTCAGATCGTCGTCGAAAAATTCGTTCTTCCCACAGTTGACGAGTTGTTGGTAAAGATAACTGGCGCGCGATTTTTCTCAAAACTAGACCTGAGGAAGGCCTTTTTCCATATGCCATTGACAACAGAATCCAGAACACTTACGGCTTTTCTGACATCGAGTGGTCTATTCCAGTACAAAGTCTTGCCGATGGGACTTAGCTCCGCTCCAGCAGCTTGGCGGAAGTTTATGAATCACTCACTAGCAGATCTACCGGGACAAATCGCTTACATGGATGATATATGCGTTTTCGGGAAATCAAGAGATGAGCACGACTCAAGGCTGCGCGCTGTGTTGCAGCGATTGGAGAGCCTAGATCTTCGGCTAAACCTGGAAAAGTGTATATTTTGTGCTACGGATGTCGAGTTTCTTGGGTACGTCTTATCAGCTGGTGGAATTAGACCATGCGCAGCTAACACTCGAGCTATCACGGAAGCCCCTGTACCGAAGAATACATCCGAGGTTAAGCACTTTCTGGGTTTATGCTCGTACAACTTGCGCTATTTGCCCGATTTTGCAACTATAGCGGAGCCATTGAGAATGCTGACAAAAGAAAAAGCTACGTTCGATTGGGGCTCTTCGCAGCAGTCGGCCTTTGAAGAAATTAAAAGACGCCTCGTCTCCACCCCAATGCTGGCCATTTTCGACGAAAACTGCCCAACATTCGTCTCAACGGATGCGTCAAACATCGGTTTAGGAGCGGTCTTGTCTCAAATTCAGAACGGTGAGGAAAAAGTGATTGAATATGCTTCTAGAAAGTTATCCCCTACTGAAGTTTCATATTCCGCAGGTGAAAGGGAGGCCCTGGCCTGTGTATGGGCCTGTGAAAAATGGCACCTGTTTCTGTTTGGTCGGAGATTTACATTGCGCACGGATCATGCTGCTCTAACTACCCTCCTCAGCCGAGGAACCAATGGTCACAGGCCACTACGGATTAACCGCTGGTATGTGCGGTTACTGAACTATGATTTTCAAATCATTTTCCGCCCTAGCTCCGAGAACCGTATGGCAGATAGCTTATCACGTCTCCCATTGGATGATTCCGACAAGAATGAAGACGACGAAGAAAAAGTCATGATTTCTGCTTTACAATCAAGTGAGCTCTCCGCGGTTACTAAACAAGAGCTTCAAGCAGCTAACCGGAGTGATTCAAATGTGCAAGATGTCATTCACCATCTCTCTCAAGGCTGGCCTCGGTACGCGAAGTTGAGTGGTGAACTACGGGCGTTTTATGTTTTACGACATATGCTAGCGGTCGTTGATGATTGCCTTATGCGAGGATCGCGATTCGTAGCTCCACAGAAACTGACATCAAAAATTATCCAATGTGCACACGAGGGACATCCGGGTATCGTACGGACGATGCGCCGACTTCAAGAATACTTCTGGTGGCCAAAAATGAATAAAATGGCAGAGGCGTGTGTCCGGTCTTGCGATGCATGTCAGAAGGCCGACAAGAGCTCCAAACCGAGCGATGCCCCCATCCAACCTGTTACTTATCCAATGAAACCTTGGTCGAATGTGGCGATTGACCTCATGGCACCGTTTCATTCTGCGCCACAGCACCAAAGGAACTGCGTAGTTGCCACGTGCTATTACAGTAAGTGGCCGGAAATCCATTTGTGTGGCGATGTGACCACCTCAACCGTTATACGGTGGCTGAAACATCTGTTTGCTAGATTTGGGTTTCCTGAGGAAATTGTGACAGATAACGGACCACGATTCACGAACTATGAGTTTAAACCTTTCTTACAACTTCGTGATGTGAAGTACGTACATACTGTCCCGTACAACTCAGCTGCCAACGGCATGGTTGAGCGCACTAATCGCACGCTAAAGGAAACTATACAGACAGCACGTATGTCCGGCAGGCAGTGGGAAGATGCCGTTTTGGAGGCTCTGTTTACTCACCGAACATCGCACCACAGAGCGACTGATCGCACCCCAGGTGAGCTGATGTTTGGCAGGAAGTTGCGTACGAAATTAAACGCAGCTATTTCGGCTGCAGAAAACAACGACCCCCACCAACTGGAAGGTCGCCGGGGATATCAGTCATCCTACGAAAAACGGGCCACATCGCTACGTCCTGGAACGTTGGACAGGATAAAGGAGAGGCAAACACGTACAGGAGCACCGGCACTGACGAGACCCATCAGAATTACTCGTGCGCTAGGGCCAGGAACTTATGAGTTAGCAGACGGCCGACGAGTCAACGCCAGACAGCTATATTCAGCACTTCAACCGAAGCAATGTCCTGAAACGAGGGCCACCGCAGTGAACCAACCGCTGAAGAGGGGGAGTAGTGTGGTAGGCCGTACGCGCGGGCCTTACCACGACCGCACTTCGTAGCCTGTGATTGGATGCCTGTCCGTTCGCGATCAATACAAGGGTTGTTTTGAATATACTGAGTGCATGTACCGTTGGCGTCAATAGAAGTTTGTGTTGCGTACCTGTAGAGTTCTGCTTCCTCGTTCGGGGCTTTGGTCGTGTTTGTTCAAGACCCTGCGTGCAGGGGACTAGTGTACGTGTAGATACAACACCAGCCCAGCAAGGAAGCCGTTAGGCTGCCTCAAGGAAAGGCGGCATCTGATTGGACGTTCACACGTTTCTCGCATGCACGCTGATTGGCCAACAGTTGGACGCATTGGAGTGAGTTTGTTTGACTGAATCAAAGGAAAAATGTCATGCATTCACAAAGGTCGTTAATTATGGATCCAACTAGCTGTATATACCGATATTTTTCACTCGCCCTCTGCCTGCGTTTTCGCCTGGTCCTTTTGTTTGCAGAATATACGTTTTGTCCCTGAAGGACCGACTTTTACACAAGGTACATGACCTATAACTGCTTCCCATATTAACTTTTATACATATATTCAAATCCCATTTCAAACTACATAACTCTCTCAGTGCAGTTAGATCGGTATGCGCTTAAACTGCCGATGCGCGTAACCTTTGAGCTTTTGAGTTTTCACTCCAACCATCCTACGGGACTTGTCAAGCACCATGGTAACATCGTAGTGATAAAATGACAAACGCTTTGGTGGACTGAGTACATTGTTTACAAACAACCGACCATTATGTGGTAGCCAAATACCAGTGGTACAACATGGTGAATGGCTGTTGATTTGCACACGGTCTATCTCGTACTGTAAGCGGTTTGGATTAACGTCAAGGTATTTTCTAAACACAGGTAATGTTGCGACTGAAATAACCTAATGTGAGAGGGCGTTACATGGCTGGCAGCCCCGAAGAGAATACTGAATACTGTATTATAGAGCAAGCAGAAATGAATGCAGTACAACTCTTTCGAAATATGGCGAAAAAGGGTATAAACATTGTCACCGGTTTGTAGCAATAACATGCACATGTAACACTTAAATTATCTGACTCGCGGTATTGTAAGACTCACAGATTGGATATGTCATCGTAAGTGTACAGTCGTTCTCTGAAGCGGATAGTGGTAAAATATAAATCTAACAACGTTTTGAACTGCTGCACAGATGTTGCCTCAATCACATATTCCACATATTTACCACTCGCCGTTCGAAGCACAGTGGGTGGGGCACACGCTTCACATTCGGCACGACAGTTTGGTATCTGGGTCTGCGTTTGCTGCATGGCCCTCATAAGTGCAGCATTGGTCTCAGCATGGGGAAGTCAAGGAGAGGTAGAATACGGTAGGTCATAATGAGATCGATTCTCACGCGACGGCAGGACAAGGCGTAGTGTCCTAGTTTCTCGTACCGGTCTTCATACCCCAAACCACGTAAACTCGGGATGAGCCTGGTAGCGAGTGTTGGACTCATTCGAGGTGTTGTGACTTGTCTCGGCTAATCGGAATGAAGGCGGGCGAACCACACTCTACCATTGGTCTAATGATGGAACAGAAGAGGCGGGTGACAACCTCTTCAGACCATGTGCCGAAGCCACTTTTGAGTGCCTAAAGCATGCGCAGTCAGTTACGATATAGTATGTTCATGTTGACACGGACTTACAATCGAAGCGCGGGAGTACACCTAGGTCATTCACGGAGGGTGTGGGATATAGTGGTTGGTCGTCAATGGTGTAGGTTCGGCCGTCAGTACCCTTCCCCAGGATCATAAATACAGACTTGGCTGGGTTGATCGAGAGATGAACTGCTGCAGAAAATGTGAATAGGCAGTTAAAGGTCTTGCTGTAGTACGGCACAGTCATCGGGAGCGTAAATTTCCATCTAAATCTTTATCTCGTCCGCAAACAAGGTACACGACGACCAGAGAAGGTGAGGTAGATCATTGATGTGGATCAGGAACAGAGTGCGCCCCAGCACTGTGCCTTGAGGCCTTCCACTTGTAAAGGGATAGCAGTCAGTTAGACTATTATCTACCAGTACCTTATAATTACGTCCAACAAGAAATTCGCGGATCCACCAGTGCAGCGAGCCACGGACACCACACATCCTGAATTTGTGAAGAAGAACCTCATGGCTGACCTTGTCGAACGATTTACTGAAATCAATGAATATCACCTCGACAAACTTCTCATTGCTTATTGCTTTCAACCACTCATACCTCGTCACAAGAAAGTTGGTAATGCATGAGCAGTCTTGCATAAAACAGTGCTGTGCGGGAGTCAAGATCTTTTTTGACCGTAGCAACCGCTTTTGAAAAATACTGCAGTAGATGGCGACAGACTTGCTTCAAGTTCCACAAAATATGGCACACTATTAGTCGTTCGCCAGGCAGACATCGATAATAACCGCAGTACAACATTATAGTTCTCATTCTATGTTAATATGGATGGAAAAATAAACCACTGAACTGCTTGGTAGCTCTTCAACGTTGAGTTTTGATAGTTGCGCGATCTTTTGTTGGCATAACTAACAGTTATGAATTGTGTATTCCACGTGACACCTGTTAAGCAAGTGCGAACGGGCAGGCGGATCAAACTGGGCAGGCGCCATCCGCGTTGTACCTACGTGTTGATTCCCAGTCGTTGACGCCTCCGATTGTTATGAGCAGTAGAGATCAGTCTGGGTGAATACCCCAAGGTCACACTCGTGCGTGGCTACTTACAGGACATGATCTCTAAGCTTGTATTTGATATTCGGCTGATGACGAATGTGGACCACCTCACAGTTAAACCAATGAAACTGAAGCAGATTGTGGAAGTACTATTCATACGTCCATTCCAGGTATAGTTAAAGTGCATCGTGTTCGCCTTTCTTAGCGATCGCCCGCCACATCCTAGCATTATCAGCAAACAACAAAAACTCCTATACAATCAGGCGCGGAAGCTCGTTGATGAACAAGAAAAACAGCACAGATCCAAGCGGAAATCTACATTTGATATTAATCAGACAGGACAGCGCACTTTGAAATCTAACCTGCAGTTGCCGATCGTTGCGGGAAATTCCTGATATATGCAAATACAGGATCCTCAAACCCATAGCTGTTGCTCCAGTGAAGCAGGATGCCGCAATCCAGGTGGCCGAAGTCTTTAGAGAATTCGAAGTCAATGGCATTGGTCCCTCTACCTTTCTCATATTCTCCGGTCTAAATGATATGTGAAAACGATACAAAATAAATGAATAGTTTGGTTGTGGATGTGTGAGGTTAACGGAAACCATGCTGCCTATGCTGTGATGTGGTGTCGTTCTAAATGACCGACTAAAGCCCTAATAGTGATTGCCTATGTCAACATTGAGAGATCAAGGAGATGGTGGGTAGCAGGTTCCAAACAAGTGAAATTTTGCAACTTGGCGTGATTAACTAGGTTGCCAAATGGTAGACACAATTGGTTTACCAAGCAAGTTTGAAAGTAATGGCGTATTTTCTCGTCCAGCGTTGTTGCAGATATGTTCAGCGCCCTCGATCGAATGCCATTGATCTAAGGAGAAGTGCAGGTGCACAGTGAGAGCAGATTTTGCAACACATAGGTGGCAGTAAACGCATGTTAGTTTGCTAAAATGGTGCTTACGGATGTGGGCATGTAACAGTCGCGGACGTAAGCATACTGCATCCATACGGCGTTGGTTGCTTCTTTAGCGTTCTGTGTCACTCCGAGTCCCGTGTTGGGTGGAAGCTATCGTGCTAAACATATTGCATGCTGTTAACGTGCTGCTTTATGAGTTCTTTGTTTTGGTGAAATTTACAAACCAAGTTTCGCTGGCCAGCCATTTTTGAGCATGGAGAGAATTAATAATATGGATGCGGGGTGTCTGGCGAAACCTTCAAAATTGGATGTGCTCTACGATTCCTATATGTGGAACTTTTCAACACACCTTCGCAGTGGTCATATTGATTAAAATCTTTTTATTTTTATTCTTCAATTCTCCACCATGTTAATCTACTCACGCTATACTTTAAAATCGATAGGTGTTCCTACGCAAGGAAATTGCTAATCTACTGAAGTGAGGATTTTGACATAATTCAGCTAATTCATTATTGGCACTCCCAATCAGAAGGCTTAGGCTAGTGTGGAAAAGCACCAGACGCCTGCGTTTCGACCTCCTGTTTTTCCTCAGTGGTGCGCCTCCCAGCCGACCCCTGCCGGGTCCCGCGGCCATGAATTCATGATGCCAGCAGCTAATGCCACTTCCTCATGGGTGACGGTCGCGGAACTGCGTGACTGACAGTTGACTAGGATCTAGTCCGGCTCATCTTCCACTGTCATGCCAGTTACGAACTGTGCAGAGGACAATGGCTAGCCTCACGAGCTAGGACTTTCCACATAGCGCCATTGCACCGCTTAGTACTTAGAAGCTATACGGACAGATTTTATAGTACTCACTACTCATCAATACTATAACTCTTGAACTCATGGGGTCGGAACACGGCAGGGGTCGGCTAGGAGGCGCACCACTGACGAGACCCATAAGGTCAAAACGTTGGCGTCCGGTGCTTTTCCAGACTAGCCTAAGCTTACTGATTGGGAATGGCGATGATGAGTTAGCAGAAATTGCTGCTTTGCCAATTGGGGGGTTATAAATACAAATTTAAAAGTATTTATAAGAGTTACAACGATAAAGTACGAAAACACCATGCAGAAGGAAAGAAAAACCTTGGAGCTCTGAGCGTGCCTGCATTGCTTAGCACCAACATCCGTTCGCTCGTTGGAAAATTAGTTAAAATATTGAGTATAATCTCTAACAATGAATTTTCGTACTTGGGCATCATTATGTTACAAGGAACCTTGCTCAACGATGAAATAATTAATGCTGTTGTATCGGTTGGCAAATTCAGTGGGACAGTAGAACAATGAGATAATACGGATAATAAAGCCAAGGCTTGTCAAGGCTTGGCAAGTCCCGTGGGATAGTTTGTGCGAATAACGTTAGTTCAATTAAGTTACACAAAATTGGAAAATCACATCTGTGGACACACCATATTATCCAGGTGAACACATAGGTATATCCGTCTAACGCGCTTACGTAGGGTTGGTGAGCACAATGTTTGTCTGCGTTTTGTCGTCACTCAATGAACAGAGATCAGATCAACTAATGTAAATGGTGTAAAGTATCGTCCACTCGTGTTTTAAAAATGGGTAGCGTGGGCGCGGAAATTGCAAAAGTCGAAAGAGCGTTTCACAGTTGACAAATGAGAAACAACAATTAATTCCGGCGGCACTCCAGCCCACTGTATTAGGCGACTAGTTTCAGTTTATGTACCGTCAATTCTGTGTTGCAGCTAAGCTTCAGGAGGCGGCGGCAAGTGTGACCGAGGTTTTTCGAAATATGGCACCCCAGGATGAGGTCACCTCGTAGACGGCGATATTATCCGCTGTACACTCTCAGGGCTTTTAGTCGCCTATGGAATTGCAGGTGGCACAAAGCCATTACATTGTTGTTGCCCATCCAGTCGGTCTCCAGTGCAACCAGGTCGCGTTTTACCTAGGCTTGCCAAGCCTAGATCGTGTACTCTACATGGGGCCTCACATACGCATTGAGCATTTAGGGGAAGTTGGAGGGATGGAACTTCCCGAACGTCCTCCTTAACAGACCAACTTGTTGGTTAGCAGTTTCGGACGCCTACAAGGACAGCTCCGAACAGCCGAGGTCGTCTTTTGATTACCACCCCAAATTCTTGATCTTGTGAGGTCTACGTACGTGGGCTTGTGGTGGACATGCGCGTTTTTGCACTTGTCCGTGTGAAACGGAAGTAGATTTACCTTCGACTATTCTAAAGCGCTATCTAAATCTCCCTGCAACATATCGTGATCTTCATGACAGTCGATTGCCTTCCATATCTTTATGTCATTGTCAAAAAACAGGAAATTTGACTTGGCGATACACGCAAGGTCGTTAATGAAGATCAAGAATAACCCCCGTCCCAACACCAACCCATGTGGAACAACGCAGTCCACACCAATTGGATCAGAAAATGAACCTCGAACTCGAACCTGAAAGCGCCGCTGAAAGAGGAAGTTTGCGATCCATCCAAAGACAAGGTTTGTAACTCCGTATGCTGGCAGCTTTTGGTGCAGGATGCGGTGATCTATGCGGTTGAATGCTTTGGAAAAGTCTAGGTAGATGACGTCAATCCCGGTCCGGCTGTCAGCTATCTCGATGCAACTGCCACGGACAAGCAGTAGGTTGGTAGTACATGACCGATGCTGAAGCAGTCCGTATTGCTCTGGTGCTATGATGTTAGGCCTTTCTAAGTAGCCCCTTACAGCCTCAGCTATGATCGATTCCATCCCCTTAGAGAGCACCGGGATGAGAGTCACTGGGTGATAGTTGACTGACTCTGAGTGGCCAACACTTTTTAAAAGCAGGATAATGATGCCTTGCTTCCGCATGTTAAGTGCCTGCTGTTTGTCCAGGCATCTTTGGAAAAATCTCGTCAGTGCTTCAGCTATCCTCGTAGCTGCCACCTGCAGCGCTTTCGGAGGAATGTTGTCAACTCCGGGGGAACTATGGGTGCGCAACTATAGCAGCTTCCTCAAAATGGTCGCTGAACTAACCTGACGTGTGTAAAGACTGGCATCTAAGAGTATGGGGCACATATGTTACAAATACTTGAAGCACGTCGGAAAATTAGAGCATATTGTATCAGTAGGAGGTTGGCTGCATTCTCGGCGGTTTGAGCACATCCATTTGCTGATGTTAGTGGGGGAACACCATGTTTCACGCTTCGGAGGCTGTTCACATGTCTGTACAGAATTTTTGTTAACACAAAACTTCTCCGCTCGACTCCGCTGATGTACTATTTTGTCCTCGCGCCCCAGTGCGGTACAGGGATTAGGATGCATAACATATTTAGTCCAGCTGTCAGATCTAGGGTTCGGTCTATACGCATGCTACGCAGCGTCTCTTACTGTCATTTGTTTTCAGGTTCTACTTCGAATGAATGATTTAGCCCTTGCAGAACGAAGGGGCTTGTTGACCGATGCAGTTTTAATCAGGTCACTGAATTTGCGAGTAAAATTCAACAAATCACTGTCCATGGAACAGTCGCCTGGAAACTCCCAGCTAGCATTTCCCACAAGTTCTGTCATATGTCGTAGTAGGTGATTTTTCGAAACATGTTAGTATGTTTCTGGGGATACTCCGCATAACACACGAATTCCTAAGTTATACTTACGTGGTCACTTCGCCCCAGATGGCTCTTCAGCCTTGGGTTCTCAATTATGAGCTCATCGTTCGTGAGCACCTGGCTTTGCAGCGGGTGGATTAACTGACAAGACTCAAGAGCGGAATGCTTGCAAGATACTATAGCAGATCGGCCTTAAACAGCTCGTTGGGGGACGCCGAAACTTACAAACCATGATGATTAAAGTTACCTGAGATGAGAACATGACTGCATCGTCCTAGTAGGACTTTTCTCAAAGATAATGCCAGGCGAGATTCCTTTTCTGGGGTGGACATTGGGGGACGATAAACAACAGTCAAAAGGCAAGCGTCATTGTGTCTTAGTCGCAGACTGCTCCAGAGTTCCCGGACCGGCCACCGGTTCGCACTGCAAGTCGTTGAGGTAGTATAACATTTATGACAGCTCTTTTCTGGGCTACGCGGGGCACACCCTTACAGGTATGGTCATGTTATGATAACGAAGTATGAACACAAATGTACAAAAATACTTGTTTGCCATAACCGTAAATGTGTGCATGAATGTTTGTATCACTCTGCACAGGTGTAGCTTTGTAGCTTGTGTTTGTAAGTGGGCAGTTGTATTTATGACATTTTGACAGCTCCGGCTATGTAAGAATAGAAGATTGATGTCTATGGATTGGATGTACTTATCCAAGTATCCACAGGGCGGCGACTTTAGTTTGTGGCCAGTCATATTTGCCAAGTCACAGTGTTGACAAACGGACATTTGTGGCGTTTTATAGGGAGAACGCTTGCCAAGCGAAAACCCACCACTTTCTGTTACACTGCCGCCGAACTATTTGCTCGAACAGGTTACATCAGAACTACCCAGCTGGCACCACGAGGATTTTCGGCTAGCCAGCCATCGGTAATTTCTGAGTGCAAGCAGGTTTGCTTAAGGAGTATGAGATCCCAGGCGTGTGACGCTTGACGTAGTCGCAGTTAGGCAAGGGTGTTCGGGAGACCTTGTGCATTAGTGTACATGCAGGAAAGTTCCTCTGTTTTTAGAAATGAATCTGGGGATGGGTGTTTTGGATAAACTGTTGTGACGACCGGTAGAAGGTCGGCAAGTAAGCGTTTTTTGGCTGGGGGATGACGAAATCATCTGTGTCCGATTCATGGATCCCACCATTTCCTCTTTGCCTCCCTCTTGCATGTAATGTGTGGGGTGTGTTTGCCAGTTTCGTCGGCTAGTTGATGGAAGTTATCCGAATCCTTGTCGGTAAGTGGTCTGACTAAGTGGCCGCTCTCGTTAGTTTGCTTAGCAGATGCTGCTTTGATCCAGGGCTCGGAAGGACGGCTGCTGAGGCTCGCATACCATCCCTAAACTACCATTGCTGACATTTGTCTAGATAGAACGATCACTTTTACAAACCTCGGGCCAGATCGTTGCAGTTTGGCGACCGGTGCTGTCTCGAGGTCCATCGCGTTATGACGTTTTCCAGCGAGATGGTCTTGCGAATGAACCGCCGTTGTTCCTGGTCGTGAGTGGTTGCTTCATGCTCATCATGACTTCCAGCCTCAGGAACACCATGCACAAGGATGGTCCTGTCTACAGATCCCTTCCGGTTTTCGTCCGAGTGGTGCTTCGATTTTCTGCGCTCTCTCTACGAAATATCGAGGAATAGGCGGATGGGACTTGACCCATTCCGTAGGTGAGCTGTTGAAAACAAGACAGCTTCTGCTGCATTGGCAAAAGTCAGCACAACTCGGAGGAGTCTTGGTTCACCGTAGTGTTTTGAGTTTGGTTGACGGGTAACATGTGTCAAATTTACCGGCTTAGTTACAACACCTGTATTGTCACTATAGAGTTCCACTGGTTCACATCATCACGTTGTTTTCCTTTCAAGGGACTTGACGTCTATTCTGGAAGTTTGGTGCAGATTACTGCTGGTATACTACGTGCAACGCTGGCTGAGGCCAAGCAACAAGCTGGTCTGTATACAGTCGATATAAGCTGTTTGGGTACAGCTTCGTCTTCTTCATTTACTATGGGTTCAGTGGGGGTGGTTAAAAATCTAGGTTTCCGGTCACCTTTGGCAATAACCAAATTCCCACCCCCACTGGTGCCGAAGGTCTTCTGAATTTTCGGAACCTTTTGTGGGGTGGACGAGGCTTTGAGCATGCTCATAGCAATCGGACTGGCCGTGGTTGTTTTAGGCATACATGAGCAACTGGTGGTACTGGCGTTTAATGTCACGGATGATGCATTTTTAGCACGCTGCCTAGCATTTTTCCTCAGTTTTAATGCAGTGCTGGATAGAAATGACCGGGATTTACTATCTGCCACGCTTTTTACAAATGAATTGCTTTTAGTGCTCCACATTTGTTCGGACGATGCCACTAGGATTTCGTACTTCTGCGATAATTCATGTAGAATCTTTCCCAGTGGGATGACTATACATTCTGAACAGAACCACAGTGAATCTGGTTTACTATCGGGTAGCTTCAACTGGCTAACTGTGAGCTCGAAATATTTGCGATGGAACTTGCCTTCGCAACTGCTACCTTGAATACCTTTCCGTACATTTTTATGTCATGAAGGAAGGCTCCAAACTTCTGTCGATCTGGATGCGGTAACATGGGCTTTTGCTTGATCGCCACGATCCATTGCGTCGATCGATGGTAATCCCAGAGAGGCCCGAGCGCTTATAGTTTCCTGCCGGTCGCGTGCGCGCTGAATTCTCCGCATGTCCAAGGTCGTCGAGTTCTGTGCGTCTAGCCCATGCAGGGACAGGGTTAGTGGCTTGATCGTTCACGCGGCAAACTGGGCGACTGAGCGATACAGACAAAACGGGTACGAAAGCAACTTTTATGAAAAGTACACAGCTGTAGTTGCAGATTCCTCAGATGAAACGGATAGTTGGTTTTCGTTTGAGACCACAGATATTTCTGAGTGGTTGGTGATTCGAAATATTCCTCAATGGTGTTTTGCGGGAATGACACAAAAACCACAATATAGAGATAAAAGACCATCCACACATGCTAGATCCAAATGATGGAGTGCACTAGACAGGGTAGATGAATCGGGTCGAATGAGTGTGAACACTTATTTGTGTGACAAAATGTAACTGAGAACGGCGGCAAAACAACGCGTTTCTAGAAGAGCAATTGGAATGTAGGTGTGTTCAAGTTCGTTCAAGATCGTCATCGGGTTGACCGCCGTTGCAGGTACCAAACAATAGAGGGGTATTTATTTACACTAATCCATATTGGTATATTGCAACAAAGCGACTTTTATTTCTCTTCACAGTTCATTAACTACTTAGTCCTACAACGCAAATCGAGGTATTTGAGTGGCTACGTATCCATATTTCTCGCTAAGATATAAATCTCCCACCTGTCCTAAACTTGATGCAGAGCGTATTTAGGACGAACTTACGGCAGCCGTCATAGAACATATTGACCGTTCTTTATGTATCTTCGCCCAAGAATACAGCAGATTTGCTACCGCTTTTCTCGCCTTTCTGCTATTAGGGAACATCGTAAATTTACTTACCAGATTAGATACAACCCTTGGTAATCTGTATAAAATATGGTTCCAACTTACAGTTCTGATCATACAACAATTAACATTTATCCCGTCATCTTCAGGAAATCAAACTAACAGGATAGCCCTCGTTGTAATGATGGAAGATAAAAGTAGAGGCAATGCTCTATCCAAAATATTGGACACCGTGGTGGAATTGTTAAATCTACATAAATTATTTTGTTCTTTGAAAAGGGTATATCCAAGTACTGCGTCAATTTGACTGTTTAGTTAAATTTCTGTCTTGATACCCACTGTCAAAAGGAAACTGTCCAGTCCGCGCTGTCAGATTCTGTTCCCCTATCACAAGCGAGCCAAATCGATTGACAACCGAGGGTATTATCGAACAGGTGTACTATTCTGATTAGGCGACACTTACTGTGGCGGCAAAGAAAGCGAACGTTAAGGTCCGTATTTGTGCTGCATTTTCAACAGGTCTGAATTCTGCGCTGCAGACGCATCAGTCCACATTTTCTATAACAAAACTTGTTCGCTAAACTCAGTGGTGCCAAAGGCTTCGCAAAACTTGACCTAGCTTATGCATACTTCCAAGTTTCAGCTACCGAGAAGTGGAGATCATCACTAAAGCTTACTACGCACCCCGGAATTTTTCAGTGCAACCAACTGCCATTCAGGGTGAAAATTGCACTGGCCATCGTCAAAGAAACTATGGATAATATGCTGAATGATATCCTTAATACTGCAGCCTACCTGGATAGTGCTTTGATTATGCGCACAGACCCGCAAGCTTTCAGGCAAACACTGGAGAAATTGCCTTCCGACTTGGAAGAAGCAAAATTTTGATTACGGGTTAAGAAATGTGATTTTATGTCAGACAGCGTTAGATTTCTCAGGTTTATCCTAAACCAACTTGCCCGGAGCCCAGATACTGTCAATATTAATTCTAGCAACAGATAAAGTCTCCGAAAAACATCGTAAAGCTTCGCTCCTCCCTCGGTCTCGTTAATCATTACAGTGTTTTCTTACGGAGTCTGCATCAAACCAGAGGCCGTCTGGTGCTTTTCCGGACAGCTGGTCGACATATCTGAATTGTCGGCTGATTGCGACGAACAAAAAACCAGAGGTTGTTAAATAATGGCAACGTTTGACAATGGAAAACGAATGCCAGCATCCCATTCACACAATTAAAGCAGCACTCACTACTGATCTACTCTTGATGCATTTCAATCCAGTGGCCTAACAACTACTGCTGTGGATGCCGCGAAAGCTCTACTCTTGCAGTTTGGCTCGATGGCTACAAATGTCATGGAACCTTCGCCCTAGCAACTCCCAACCAATGTCTTTGGCTTATCCAGCGTCACCTTTACTCCAGCAGCTATTGCAAGCAAACTACAGTCTCTCCGGGAGTACAGTGCCCCTGGAATCGACATGATCTGCCCAAAAGTGCTAAAAACCCTTGCTCCCACCGTAGCAGCACCAATTGCAAACATTTTCCAGGGTCTGCTTAACTCCCATACACTCCCATCTGAGTAGAAAAATGGAATTATAACTCCAATATATAAAGGAGGTAAGCGCTCGGATCCTGATAACTACCAACCTATTACTCTCCTTCCTGTTTTATCAAAAGTTATGGAATCGGTAATCGCAGATGGACTGGCGTGATACTTTGAAAATCAACAGATGATTTCTAATGCCTAACATGGTTTCCGACGCAGACGATCTTGTCTCACCACTTTGCTGATTACTCGGGACTTATGGACCAGGGCGGCTGATGAAGGAGTGCCCATAGATGTGAAATACCTGGATTTTTCTAAAGCATTCGACAGGGTCAATCACTTCTTTCTCCTTCAAAAGCTTGCTGCCTACGGTGTCAACGGTTCCCTGCTCACCTGGTTGGAAGACTACTTACACGACAGAGCAATCAAGGTAAGAGTAGCCGACACCTATTCTGAAAGCCTTTACGTCTCCAGTGGTGTACCACAAGGATCCGTCCTCGGCCCGCTACTATTTTTTGTCTACATTAATGACCTTCCAGCAGACATTCTATCTCCAATGCAAATATTTGCAGACGATGCTAAAATATGGAGAGCAATTCGCTCAGCATCCAACCGTGCCTACCTCCAGGAAGATCTGACCCGGATTAACGAATGGTCAGAAAAGAACCAGCTCCTACTGAACCCTGCAAAGTGCCACCTGCTGACGGTGCACAACAGCTTCGTCAACACATACATTTCGGGGCAACACGTCCTGCAACATGTGACTACTGAACGCGACTTAGGTATAATCGTGCAAGAGAGTCTTGGAAATTCGCTCCAATGTTCGAAAGCAGCAAGTGTGGCGAACTTGAACTTGAGACTTTTAATGCGAGCTCTCGGCACTTTTGAGCGGCGGCTAGTACCATTGTTGATTAACTCCTACATTCGTCCTCATGTTGAATATGCAATTCAGGCCTGGAGTCCATGGTTAAAACGAGACATCCGCCTCTTGGAACAGCCCCAAATAAGAGCCACAAAGGCAACGCGTAGGCTATTCGGTATAAGTTACGAAATGCGTCTTCATGTACTCGGTGTGTTCTCATTAGAATACCGACGGCTTCGCGGAGATCTTACTCTCACATACCGGATAATAACCGAAAGCGAGCATCCATGTACGTCACTGTTGACTCTAGCTCCATACAAAACACCGAGGCAACCACCTGAAACTAATGACGCAACACTCTCGTTTGAATTGTAGAAAGTATTTTTTCTCTCTTAGAATCTGTTCTCACTGGAATGCATTACCAAACTATGTGGTGAACGCACCAGACATGACGGCATTCGAAAGACTTTTAGATTTTCATCTTAGTGATAAACGATACACAACACTTTGCTAAAGTGCAACGATTTAACCACTGATACTTTACGTTCCACGTTGGAACATTTTGCTTTTAATTTTCTTTTGCATATCCATCCTGTGTGTCTTGGAAAGTTATGCTTTTTATCCCATCATACACCATTGAACCATCGTTGCCTTGGACGCATTCAATTACGTGTCGGAACCGTTATTTTCCACAGTTTTCGAACGGAGGAAAGTAGGCTATTGCGCACGCGACAAAGTCCCCAATGTCGGGTGGGAAGAAGTATAGTCAGAATAGAAATGAAGCACTGGCAACCGGTTTCGCCATGAGGCGGTTCTGCAAGATGCTCATTGGCAGGCATTTCAACCTCCTGACTGTTCATATGCCATTGCTGTTTGTATTGGGCTCAAAGAAAAGAATTCCCGTTTTACCGTAAATCGGTTACGATGATGGGCGAATATACTGTTGGCTCACAATTTCAGTATACAGTATCGACTTACGCAACAAATCGGCTAAGCAAATGCCCTGTCTCGTCTCATCAATGCGCACTCAAATGAGCCATCACGTTTGCGTTGTACGTCTAGCGAATCCTGACTGATTAGGTGTGAAAGGTACCTGTAGGAGTTGACACTATTCTAGAAAGAACCCCAGAGAAAATGATGCTTTACTTGCAAACAGGTTGGCTAAAATTTGGTATTCATACTGAATTGCAGCCTGTGAGTTACTGTCCATTGTGGACAATTGTTGAGTGCTTGGAGACCGCGTAATGGTGTCAAATAACTTGAACAGGCAAGTTTTACACCAGTTTCATACCGGGCATCCAAATATCAATGTTATGTTAGTCTTGGCACGCCGTTCTGGTTAGCAGCCAGTGAAGGATACAGAATTTGAACAATTCTGCCAAAAATGTGAATCCTGTCAACTTGACTCGAAGAGCCTGCCTACTTGCCCATGGCTACCTTGACCTAAAGCAGAGAAGCAGTGGCTGCGAATCCACTCAGAATATGCAAGACTAATCACAGGTTAATTTTATCTTGTTTCAGTTGACTTTTTATCAAAGTAGCCCGAGGTGATCCCCATACAATGTCCGACTGCTCATTACACGACAAAAGAGCTGAATAAGCCGTTCAAGTAATTCGGCCCGCCAGTGATGATGGGGACAGACAAAGGTACGCATTTGACTTCAACTTCCTTTCTCGAGTGGTGCAAGGAGAAAGAAATTCAGCATATGTTCTCACCATCCTATTATCAGCAGTCAAACGGACAGACGGAACGGTTCATGATTACCTTCAAACGTACTCTTTATAAGGTGGAACAAAAATAGGTTCGAAAGGCATGGTTCAGTCTTTCCTGTTTGTGTATCGAAATGTGCCAATGCCAAACGCCCCCGAGGAAAAAGCCTTTGAGGAAATTTTGTTTGGACGAAAGATTCCGTCGTTGTTTAATAACCATATGCCAAGCAGGCAATAAAAGCATGGCAGTAATCAAGTGGAGGAAAATCTGAAACACAATCTCCGTCATTTAACGATTAATGACAAGGTGTACGCGCGAGGATTAGGGAGGTAGTCGACAATAAGAGTGAAGCGCCAAAATGCTCAAGTCATCTACGAGCTTATGGTAGTAAATGAGAGATTGGTCAGGCACTCCAGACAGATGAAGTCGAATTACGGCAGGACTCAAACTTCCTCGGAATCCCCATATAAAACTGCGAACATCCTGTTAGACACTTTTGACTTGGAAGATGAAGCTGAGCGGCTAGATGTTTCAGAACAGGAGGTGCAAGTAGCAAATGACCCAGAACGCAGCCGACCCGCAAGCGGAGACGTCCACAATGGCTACAACCTGACCACAAGGCGAAAAGCCATGAACCAAGTTGAGTTCGAGCTGTACGTAAACAGACTTTATTCGAATGGGAAAGTAATCGGAAACCGCAATATATGCACTTGACACAAGTTCGAGACATCTATCACATTGGCAAGGGTTGTTATCCGACTGGCGGTAGCACGGTTAAGTCACACGGAAAAATGATTAAATCAGTCGGTCAGCATGAAACAGGTGGTTGCATGACAAGTGGGAGTGAGCGCAACTAAAGCTGACCTGTGCGGTCTCAAGCAGATTTGGAATCCGTCCAGGCAAGTGGCGTGCGTCAGCTCAGGAGCGTACAACCGGAGATGCCAGAATGTGACCTATAAAATGTACCGTGTTCTTAGCCTAAGATACTTCGGTCTAGCAGGCCTCGGTATTTTGCTTCTTCCGCGGCTGGGTTCGAGCGCAGCGAGCAGGGGCGAGGAGCAGCCTGTTGTAACACGGACATTCGCACAATTCGACATCTTATGAAAATTAGTTGGGAAGGCAAACTGTGAGTTATTGGATGACGGATGGATCAATAGAGCAACGATTTATAACTGGTATAAGAGCACCTGCTTGACAAGTCCCAAAGGATAGTTAGGTTGAAAATTGCAAGATTAGCAAAAGCGTGCCAGTAAAAGAGTGCGAGAGATACAAGTCTCATGGAAGGGGTTGGAGTGGCACAGGTCTGAGTATACCTATCAGGAGATTAATAAGTTCATGACAGGACCCACTGTTTGTTCTGCCAAAAAACAAAGTTCTGATGAATGAATGCTTTGATAAATTCAGATATATGATGAAAGTTGTCTTGGGAATCATGCCTCTTCGTTCTGAAATGGGATGATTGTTCATATGAAGCAGTACTCAAGAATGCATGGTTGAAAAGGATGCAACAGTGCATGTGAAAATGTAGGTGTTATTCTGAATTTCAGGAATAACAGCTGGTTGAAACCCGCCAAAGATCGCCCAGTGATTCGATTATGTTCTTAAACGTGACGGAGTCGATCATTGCTGAGACATGAATGGTAGTTATAGATAGATCCTACCCCATAGCACCGTAGTAATGCGACTTCTGTAAAATTAGTTAAGTACAACCAACCTACTGTTTGTCCAGCATCCGGGCTAAAACAGTGGATAGTGCAACTATAACCGGTGCTTTCTCGTCCGAATTTTTGAGTGCATTGGGCCGCTTACGTCACCGAATCCTACTTCAAAGAATACAAATCAGAGCAATCGCAAACCCTGCCCTTCAATAATTCGGAAGCTTCCTTCTCCAGCGACGGTGTCCTGACTAAATTTATCATAGGTCTGAAGTGGAATGCAGTGTTCCACAATAAACGTTTTCAAGCCACGCGTAATTGACTTGGAACAGATCGAGAATATATTAGTCAAGATGTTGGCTAGCAATAAGTCGCCTATGGGAATTGTGTGTGTTGCAGTATGTGTTCATTCCCACTTGCTTTTATCAAATGGAGATTGTAAGCAGGGGAACCGAGACCACTGGGATGATAGTTAAAACCTCTATTTAATTAGCCATCAAATCACGACGTGCAATGCTTGGCAAAACGTTTAATGGCTGATTGGAGGTCGTTTTGAAGTGCTCTTTGTGAGGTCGGAAGAAGGTATAAAGTAAAATCAAAGTTTATCAATCTCGCAGAAAATAAGCACTCGAGAAAGACAATATAAATGGATCCTAGTGAATCGTACCAGATCTAATAGCTGAACTTCACTTACTCCGACACCCGGAGCGACGTGTGTGAATTCTGTTGTTACCTATACATCCACCATTACTGGGACTTTCTTCCTTGTCTTTTTCTTGTATTTGTCTCCGTAGTCTACTTGGCCAGTCTCGGTACAACATTGAGGCTGTGCGGCTCTGTAGCCGCCTTTCCGCTGGGTCGTACAAGTGCTCTGCTGATGGGGTTGAGTGCGCGAGCGGCAAGCGCGAGTATCGACCGGTGCGTCCTGTTAAGTTCGCGAATATCGACAAGTGTGCTCTCTCGTTCGGAGTTCAAGTTTGTGCAGGGTCTGTATCGTTCGTGTCGACGGTGTCGTTTGAGCCGACTAAGGCAATCCTAGAGACTTGACCGGTATGTTACAGTTCCTATACACAATCACCGCTGCTGAAGCCCTACAATTAGTTCTCAGCCAATGAGACTAGCGTTAGACGCAGAGATCGGTGATGCAACAGCCAATGCATAGCCGGAAATCTAGACATCCTGGGTTTGAGTGCTGACCAACTATCTCGACCTGAGGGAGTTGAAGAGGTAGGAAACTAGCTGAGCAGTGTTGCCTAAGGATGCAAACCATAACAAATATCTGCTCCAGGCACTCTTGCTGATCGAATTGATTGAGCCGGAATTGAAAACATCTTCCCCCAAATCAAACCGTGATGCCACCAATGAACGGATCTTAGTGAATCGCACTGACCACGTCCGGAAGATGGTGGCCAAAGAAAAGCGGCCTTCAAGCTCACGTGGACGGGTCAACACGTCTGGTCACAGAGAACTGTCAAAGCAACGAGGTAGAGCCCGGCTGACGTCGGCGACAGGTGGTATAGTTCAGATAAACAGTAGTAAGCAGAGCAGAGGAGTGCGATGTGGATCCAGTCGCAGTCACTATTGTCGTCCGCAGTGAAAATCAACAAAGACGGAAGAAAAAGGAAGCAACCACAGATAAAAGCCAAAACAAACAGAAGTTGGAAAAGACAGGTACGTGACCTAATGTGAGTAGGGACTGGAGCGAGGCCATGACGCAGGCCACAGTGCCACTAGCTATCCACTGCAATCCAAAGAGCATTAAACCCTGACGCAAACAACTCGGGTACAGTCGACTAGCCAACTCATTCACCCGCCAGATTAATCGGTTTGGCTAATCGAGGGTTTTTGCAGCAGCTGCGATGTCAGGTAGTCCATCACATTTCCGGAAAAGCACTAGAGTGCCGTTTCGACCTGTTGGGTCTCGTCAGTAGTGTGCAGCTATCGGATTCAATGGAACAATGGAACAATGGTTTATTACGGGTAAAAAAGCATTGCTTAACAAGTCCCGTAGGATGGAAATAATTGCGAAAATCGATTGCATGATAAAGTCAAAAGCGTTGTGGTGGACTCACCATAGACTTATGTGGAATAGCGGAGATGTTCGCGTATTAAACGTATAAATCCATCAAGCCATTGGTTAAGCGTTTGGCAAGACACCGTTTGATTGCGTTTTGTAGCCCCTGGCTAACAAGTCATAAAATGAAATGTAAGTGAGACAATGCATCGTCAATACGTTTTTTTAAATATCGCCAGATTGGGAGCAGAGACGACATAATTAGGGAGGGCGTTCCAAGGCTGGCACACGCGGAGAGAAAAGAAATTTCTACGGCATTCAAGCCGGCTATACTGAATTGTCAGTTTCAGAGGGTGACCTCTTAGTTTAGTGTTGTGGTTCAATTCCAGCAGCGGACAGCAAATGTGGTTTGGGTTCTTCAGAATCTGGTAAAACATTATGAGATCCCCCCGCAAAAGCCGATATCGACTGCTGTACATTCTTAGAGATTTCAGTCTAAGCTGATAGGGCAGATGAAAGAGGCCCCTGACGTTCTTGGTTGCCCTTCGTTGAGGATTCTCGAGAGCAACGAGATCCTGTTTCTGCCACGGCTGCCACGCCTGAATAGCATATTCCACGTGAGGTCGCACGTAGGCATTAAGCATTTGGGGAAAGATTGAGGGTTCAAACCGACCGAAGGCTCTGCGAAGAAGGCCGAAGTGTTGATTGCCGGTTCTCGTCGCCTTCTCTGCTTGTTTTGAACACCCAAGATCTTCCTGTACCAATACACCAGGTCACGCTCCTGAGAGACCTTCTCCAAAGTGTGGTCTCCAATCTTGTAAGCGCTCACCAGCTGGTGACGCAGATGTATTAATTTGCACTTAGCTATGTTCGATTGAAGCATGTTCCTCTTTGACCATTCGTAAATGCAATCTAGGTCATATTGGAGCAGATCGTGATCTGGCTTGTTACTAATCGCCCGCCATATCTTGACGTCATCGGCGAAAAGCAGGAAATTTGAGGAGATAACTGATTCCAGGTCGTTGATAAACACCAGGAATAAGCGCGGTCCCAGCACTGAGCCTTGTGGAACACCACATTCCACCTCAATTGGGTTAGAGAGTGATCCCCTAACACGTACTTGAAGCTTCCGTTGGTGAAGGAAGCTGCCAATCCAACCAAGTACAGGATCTCCGATTCCGTATCTCTGTAGCCGTTGGAGTAGGATGCGGTGATCAAGGCGGTCGAAAGCTTTGGAGAAGTCCAGATAGATGACGTCAACTCCGACCCCATCATCAGCCACTTCAGTCCAACTACCTCGTGCAAGCAGTAGGTTGGTGGTGCATGACCGGTGTTGACGGAAGCCATGCTGTTTCCGTACCAAGATGTTGCATTTTTCCAGGTAGTCCATTAAAGCCTCAGCGACGACTGCTTCCATCACCTTCGCAAGCACAGGGAGGAGAGTCACTGGACGATAGTTTGCAGGATCTGAACGGCTACCGCCTTTAAAAATTGGGGTGATAATGCCACACTTCCACATAGTGGGGACTTGTTGTTCATCAAAGCACCTTTGGAAGAATTGTGACAGTGGTTCAGCTAGCTTGTTGGCCACAACCTTCAGTGCCTTCGGGCGGATGTTGTCTGCTCCCGGAGAACTATGCTCACGCAGTGAGAGTAACTTCCTTAGCATAATTGATGGGTTGAATATTATATTTGTAAACAATGGAGTCGGTAATGTGCATGACATTATGGGGAAGGTAGAGGTTGCGAGTTCGAAAATTGGGGCGTATTGAAGCCGCAGGGCATTAGCTGCTTCTTCGGCGCTTTGTACTCTACCGCCTGTCGTGAAAAGTGGAGGGATTCCATGCTTCACTTTACGAAGCTTATTGACATGCCTATACAGTAGCTTGTTGTTTGCCATGAATTTTTTGGCTAGGCACTGTTGATAAGTTACTTTGTCCTCACGGACAAGTACAGTGCAATGGTTGCGATGGGTCAGGAAATTTCCCCAAGTCTCTGAGTCGGGGTTAATCTTGTAAGCACGCCATGCTGCATCCCTTATCGCCAGGCATTTTCGAGTCCTGCTCCTTAGAATTGAAGGCATTTTTGCGGGACGAAGGGGCTTGGTCTCTGATGCTCTGTTGACAATGTCGCTGAATCTATTAACGAACTCCGCCCAAACGTTGTCAAGGGGAATTTTGTTTGAGAATTCCCAAGCAGCTGCGTCGGCGAGTTCTTTCAATACGTGGTAGCGTGTGATTGTATGAGTTAGTTCCGAGTGTTCAGATGGGTACTCTGCATAATACACATGGTCAAAAGTTATTACTACATGGTCACTGAGACCTAATGGACTATCCATCAATAACTTATCAACCATGAGCTTTTCATTAATGAGCACAAGGTCCAATATGGACGGTTTGTTTGCTGTCCTGAATCTAGTGGGCGTGGTGACATGATTGTACAAAGGAATATTAGCGATCAGTTCATGCAAGTCTGCTTTGAACTGCTCACTGGGCGATGCCAAGACCTCCAGATCGTGTAGATTGAAGTCCCCGGAGATGAGAATGTGGCTGTACCTAGTGCGTGTTACTCTGTTCAGGCCACGGATCAAGCGAGAATCCATTTCCGGAGTGGACGTTGGGGGGCGGTAAACGATAGCTATGAGAAATGCGTCGTTGTGTCTTAGTCGGAGACGGCACCAGAGTGAGTCGGTAACGTGTGTTTCCAGATCATCAACTATTGTAAATTGTATATCGCTGCGGTAGTAGAGTAGGACCCCACATCCTCTGCTGGGGCGGTCATTCCGGATGAGTGACATTCCGGCTATCTCAACCTCAGCATCAGTCACCTCTTGGTGTAACCAAGTTTCGGTAATAGAAATTAGGTCCCAAGCATTCGCAACCTGACGTAGTCGAAGTTCGGTAATTTTACTGAGGAGCCCTTGGGCGTTAGTGTACATACATGAAAGTTTCTCAGATTTAAGCAATGTTCCGGAGATTGTACAACTCATATGTGAAGTTTCGCCGACCAGTGAGTGGCCGACGACTAATCGTTTTTTCGATGTGTACTTGGTGAAGGGTTTAACGTCTTATTCACCGTCCGTGTAGTTAGTCCCGTGTCTACTCTTCGACGTACAGTGTAAGGTGTCTGGTCAATATCATCTTCTACAGGTTGTATGGGCTCATTCGGCACACTACTGGTGCATTGTTCTTTCATAGATCCTAACGCGTTTGGTTCTTTGAGTGACATATCATCTCTAGTAGGCATATCGCTGATTGTCTTCAGCCGAACCTCAGATGGTAGCCTGCAACGGAACATGTACCAGCTTTTAGCATCCGTGCTACCATATGTTTTGACTGAAGGACCACCTTCAACACTCTCGGGCCACTTCCTTTGTAGTTCGGTGAGGTACGCAGTCGTGACACGGATTTCGCTAACACATCATCCAAGCAGATTGTTTCACGAATATAACACCACTGTTCTTTATCATGGGTTGTTATTTCATGCTCATTACATTCTTCAGTTTCAGGAACCCCGTGAAGAAGTATGGTTATGGTTGAAGTTTCCTTCCGGTAGTCTTCTAAGGTGTGGTTAACTGGATAGCGCTCGCCCCATGGGATGTCTAGAAAGATGCGGATGGAGCAGCGTTCATTTCTGAGACTGCCTGTCGACAGTAGAACAGATTCTACTTCAGTGATGGAGTTCAGCATAACACACAGAAGTCTTGGCTCTCCGAAATATTTAGAGTTGTGGTGTCGTGTAATACGCATTATGTGTACAGTTTTCAGTACAACTCCGATTAGGTTACTAATAATGTCCCATTGGTTGAGGTCATCCAACTGGCTACCTCTTATTGATGTCGACTTTGATTCTGGGATATTGGAGCACAGTACGCTCAGTACAGGTAGTTGTTTCTTTACACCTTTCGACATGTCGCGGTTAGTGATTGAAGTACTCGGAGATGTGCCGCAGGAAACCGGTGGTGCTTGCACTAGGAAAACTCCGCTATGCTCCTCAGTTTCCGATCCAGTTGGGGGTGATGTTAATTTTAAATGACGGCTCTTCTTGGAGGCAACCGTAACCCAACTTCGCTCGTACCGGCTTGCTCTTTTTCTACGCACTCCGTCGAGAGTTTGGAAGTAGCCTTACGTGTAGTTACTCCGATCGAACTGGGAACCGCATTAGTCAAATGTGAGTTACGTGTGGTATTGGGACAGCTGTTGCTGTTCTGGACTCTAGGTGTCGTGTTGCTTAATGGGTTATTAACAGTTCTTCGCGGGTTAGGAGCAGCAACCAAGGGGGAGGATTGAGTTGCACAGTCCGCCATGCTTACCCCAACCGTAATGATTTTGGTGGTCCCCATTTCCTCAAACTTGGCTAGTAGCTGGTCATAATTCTGAGATAATAGGAGCACGCTTTTTATCAGTGGGATCGATGTGCATTCCACACAGAACCATAGCGAGTCTGGTTTGTTTAATAACTTGGCCTGAGTAGGTTTAACTCGGAGGCATCTCGCATGGAAGAACTTGCAACAGTTACGGCATAAAATGCCCCCCTTAACAAGTTTGGAACATGATCCACATAGGTCTTTATTCGGTGACACACTGGGCATCACGCTTGTTGAGCAAATGTTACGAACCATTTGAATGACTCACCCACTATGGTAAAAGTTCGTTCTGTTATTGACGTTGTCGGTAAGGTCACAGTGTTCACGTTGCACTTGTGTGCTTGTAGACTGTCCTCTCTGGCGTGTCAGTCGAATGTGTCAGCTTGAATGTGGGGCAGAATACACGAAGGTGTGATTGAGAATTCTCGTGGTTAGGCCTATGGATCGCGCCCGGTGAATTTGCTTCGAGACCTGTAGCTGCATCAAGCAATGTTGGATTTGAACAAGTGACAGTTCGTTCGAAAGCCGTTGAAATGGCCTGTCGAGTGAGATCAAACAATGTCTCCGATGGTTGGAGTTAGGCAACTTTTGGCGCTTGAATATCTGCGAATCACCACCCGGAATTTAGAAATCAGGGTAAATGTAGGAAACTGGTATCACGAAGTAGAGCTTGTAAAAGCACGACGAATGAGTATGGATCCAAAGGTGTGCGACAAAATGTCGCTGAACCACAGTTAAAAACCACGAGTGCGCATGTGAGCGATTTGCACGCAACTTCCCTCAAGTCAAGAGAGGGCTTGGTGTTGTCATGAGCAATGTAGCACTGATTAGTCAAGTCAAATAGTGGCAAATCAAGTACCACCGGAATGCGATTCGGCAGGAAAACAGCGGCGAGTGCAAGCACTTTTGCGTTTTACTACCATCTGTTATGCAGCCGTCAACCCTTATGCACATGAATGTTGTAAGTTCCGATAGTGAGGAAACTTTTCCAATCAACAACCGAAGAACCTGTTACCATCGTGAAACTGTCGTCACACTCGGGTTCACCAGCCTGGCTGTTGATTATGCCGAGCTATAAAAGACAACCAATATGACAGCTGCATTGACAAAAGTACCATGGATGAAGACTGAAAGAACCGAGCTAACTGCAATAAAACGACATCCATTGCTCTAGTCTTAGACTGGTAGTGGACACAGAGTTATGCAACCGTTTTATAGCAGACTGCTCGAGCATTGTCCCGTCACTTCAAGCGCATAATTGCAAGGGAAGGTTTTGGCACAGGTCTCATCACTTTATCCATGTGAGTTGGACTAAATAAGTACCAGAGTGCGGTGGAACCGGTTGATTTTACTGGGGGCGGCAGTGATGCGGATAGCGCAGATAGAGAGAAATGATCAAGAGAAGTGGAAAGAACTAAATCCCTCGATAGGACAGGTCCGGAAAACAGCAACCTAAATTGAGAGGATCAAGAGTTAGTGGCAGGAGACGGAAAACAAGGCAGTTACAGACTTGGTCAGCTACTCACTAGCCGATCATCCCAGGAATTTTATTAACCAGATGCAGACAGGCACATCACTGCTTAGCATACGAAGAATAATATGGCTAATTGTTAAGGAGTAGTGTGTGAAATATTTTGTATTTCCGAGTAGGTTGGTCACAGTCAAACGCAGTCAGACAACCACAACATATCCAGATGCCCGGTTCATCCTACTGGGTCTAGGGAGTAGAATGCATCCGCAGGGTGTTGCTTGGTTCGAACCTGTGACGTAACCTTTAAGATTCCGCGATTCAAGCCACCGAGTCGTGCGTGACGACTGGGGACCACGATGGCTGGCTACCAAACCGCAACTGTCGCGAATCAGCTTACATGTCCCGTCGATTAGGAGTGGCTTACAAAAGTACGCGTACCAACTGTACGCCCCTCACAAGCATGACGGTGAACGATGCGCCGTGTTATATCGCAGTTAGAAATCAGTCATGGCTGTTCGCCTCCGTCACCTCAGTGGCATAAGTCACTGCATCGCGAGAAGAAGGTCATGGCTTTGAACCCAGCAGGATTCGATGGACATATGTAGCTGACGAAACGGCCGTGTAATGCTTTTCTGGGTGTGTGGTGGCTCTGTGGCTGAGTCTAGCTGCGAAGAGCCTAGTCAAAGATACGACAACCAATGGAAGCTGTTGAATTCCATAAGGGTCGATGAGTATCAGCAGAGGTTGCATTGAAAAGCGCCTGTTTGTGGCTAGGAGCCTACATACTTGACGGTCCTATGGTGTGTGAGCAACGGCAATCAAGCACCAATAGTTGCGGAAGCCCAGTCTCCTAAGTTCTTCTGTGAGCAGCGGTCATGCTTCCGATCAACACACAGAAACGGTCCGTTGTGACCGCGCTATGATACCTCCTCTTAAGTCATATCCTTATGATTCGAGTTGCTATGTGAAACAACCGCTTTGATAAGTTGATTTTTAGAGATGAATTGGGTACCCATTAAGGTATACCGAGCAGACACTACAAGCGTTTATTCAGTGGTGACGGGAATGGGTGTGGATTTTGAAAACGCGAAGCCCCCACAACATATTGAGCCCACAATGGAGTGTGCCGAGATTCTATCATCTGTATAGGTATCGTGATTAGTCTGCTGATGAAGCGCAGTGATCGGTTGCACCGACTGTATTCCTGAAGTTTTCCGGGGAAATACCAATTCAAATAAAGTAACTGGAATGCAGTGATTCACGATCACAACGACCAGAGAGATGAAAAGGGAGAACAGCACGGGAGCTCTGAAAAGCTTCCGTGAAGAAACACTGGTGAGAACCACGTGGGAAAAGAAGAGGAACTTCGTGGTCGAAACGAGAACAGGAGGAAATTATTTCCATGACGCTTTACTACTGACACTGCCTAGGATTGTATCCAATGTATTCTATGCTCAGTAGAACAGATGGTGGTGCTGTAAGAGAAATACTGGTGGCTGAATGTCTAAACTTCTAGGTTAACAAGGACTGCACATGCCACTGAATGAGCAAGCGCAAAAGGAATTCGGAAAGCGACTTAAATGGCGCATGCCAAACGGTAGTTGCCGCTTGGCGAAGTAACTACCACACATGCGTTGCGATGGGGCTTCGACTGGTAAAGCCGTGTGAATTACGGGGGGGGGACTCAGTTGAACGAGCATGACATTAAACGCATACTTAGTAGTCGAAGCATAAACATGGTTTATTAACATCCAGAGAGATCAGCCTATTCCAGGATAGTTCGGCTCGGTTCAGTTCAGCTGAGTAATATGGCCCGTAAACCAAAGTGGTATGGACCCAGTTGCCACGACTGGCATCGCCACGATAAAAAATTGGTACCAAAAATAGTTTGAACGCAAGTGGATTTTAAAAACTAGTCGTAGCATTTTGGCGCATGGAAGGAATATACACAAGCCGTAGAATTCAATACTTGTGTGCAGAAGCACTTTTTGAAATGTCCTGGAGCAACGGTATTTATCGCAGTCCATGCGTTTTATCTGCTAGATGACATTGCATTGGTTGGCATGATCGACATTTTCTTTGGGTATTGAGATCAATTTCCTTATGGCGGTACTTGGTTTGTGAGCCAAAGGGATTCTATGTGACTGCAGCATTTATCCTGTTAGTTTGGAGACTTTCTTTATGTGTGAGAGAACTGTCCGTTATTTTTGCTTGCTCAGTTAACTGCTGCAGCTGTTTCTGAGAAATTCGTTTCATTTAGCCGCTTCTGATAAAATATCACGGATAACTGTTTTTTTCTAAACACTCGATGTAGGTACTTTTCTTTCTGCTTCCAAATTTAAGCTGCGCTGCCCAGCGTCTCCGCTCTATTAATCAGGGTTTGGATGCAACTCCTCTTGTGAATCATCGGGTTGTTGCTGTGATAGTTTAATATCTGGTCCGTATGCGTTTTCTTCCGATATACGCACGTTTGCAAGGATCCATCAATTTCCTAGTGTAAAATGCTGCAAATGCATCCACCTGGGTACATAAAGTTTTATTGATTTGGCTTGACTTGACCAGTATATAAAATAACGTAAGTTGTTATCCTCCTCTACTTCCGTCGTAAATATGATGTCCTCGAATGTGGTGTTGAGCAAATCGTGCGTGGCCCGTACTCTGTTCCATTTTACGATGACAAATGTGTCGTCCAAATACCATATCCATTTTTTTGGCTGATCGATGGCAGTGCAGTGGGCTCTAATTACTGCATTACGGATTCTGCAATGAGTCCAGAAATTGGGGATTCCATGGGTGTTCCTCTCAGTTGCTGGTACACTTGTCCATCAAAGCGGAAATTAGTGGTCATGCAGAGGTTTAGGCTTTCCTAATGATTTCAGGTCGAGTGGTTGTCGTTGGGCTTAGTTGATGCTTTAGTCGTTCCATCATGCTTATTTGGCCAATTCGTGACCGATTAAACTGAAAAGTGCGATGACATCAAATGAAAAAATTATTTCGTCGTCCGCTATCCTGGTAACATGTTCTGTTACTGACGTTGTCGGTCAGGTCAAAGTGTTCACGTGGCAGTCGTGTGCTCGTAGACTGTCTTCTCTGGCGTGCCAATCGAATGTGTCCGCTTGAACGTGGGACAGATTACACGAGGGTGTGATTGAGAGTTTTCGTGGTTAAGCCTATGGATCACGCCGGGTGAATTTGCTTTGAGACCTGTAGTTGCACCAAGCAATGTTGGATTTGAACTAGTGACAGTTGGTTTGAAGCTGGTGAAATGGTCTATGGAGTGAAACAATGTTTTCGATGGTTGGAGTTAGGCAACTTTTGGCGCTTGGATTTCGGCGAAACACTACCCGGAATTTAGAATTCAGGGTCAATGTCGAATGTACCGGAGTGTACTCGAGAAAATGATATTACAAGGTGGGGCTTTTAAAAGCACGACGAATGAGTGTAGATCCAAAGATGTGCGACAAAATGCCGCTGATCCATAGTGAAAAACCACGAGTGCACAAGTGAGCGCTTTGTATGTACGCTCGCTGAAGTTCACAGCGAAGAGGCAAACCTGTCCCTGCAAGACAGTACCGTGCACAGTAGTAGGTAATGAGTGACACAATATCAAATACAGTAACATAGTCATGTCGGTCGTCACTGTCCACCGTAGCTCGTCGGACTGCAAACGGCCTGTTAACAATCTGGTTGCGGGATCTAGCCATTTGGGAGCGAGATGGAATGCACGATGCTAACGAAACCATAACGGATTAAACAGCCATACATTGCTTCTCCGGTCGTGTGATGTCTGTCTGACTGAGTCTAGATGATATGAAGTTCTGCTTACACCATTAAGCTCTTCCTACTACTTGCTTGTAATTAGTTCGCTTATGTTGCAATAATTTAATTAGCAGCTTAAGTGTGATTAATTCGTCGCTTAGTGAAGGGGGTACTGTGTCCTCTACACGATAGTAACGTACAAATCATTGGATAATAAACGGCGTTATATCGCATCTAGTAACTGGGTCATGGTGGTCATTAACGTCCTCAGTAACTAAGTGGTTTTAACCACAGACTTGCAACAATCTATTTTCGGGTTCGGGCATCACAGTGGTCAGAAGGAATGCGCACTACTAACTATTCCCGAGCGGATAAAACTGGCCTACCAAGATTTCCGGAAATACGATTGTTAGTTTTGACGTATTTCGTCATCATAACATTCTGTTTGCAGGTGACATCTCTCACACAAAGCCAACAGAGTTCATTAGGTCTCTCCGGTTACCAATTTTAGCAACTCGTTTTGTCCGTACATTTTAGTAAATAGAAACGGTGCGAAATGATCTCTTCCCTCTGATTCAAGAAGATGGTTTGCGTAATATAAGCATTAATATCGAGCAGTTTTCTTAGATAGTACGAACTTTCATGTTTAAGTGACCGGGTCGCTTATCTGAATGACCGCAGTGAAGATTGCTGTAGGGAGTAATTCCTCTGAATATAAAAGCATTGAGTTCGTTATTAGTAACGTCTCATTAAAACAAGTTCTACAGTACTGGGATGTAAACATTGGCTTTGCGCAACGCTAACTGTTTTTTTGAGTGAAAATACAATCAAACCAAATAGGTGCTGTTTTCTTAGTTTTGTTTGGAGGGGAGTAGAATCCTTGTACAGGAAAAACTAAAATATTTTTCTCGCCGTAGGAATGCTAAGAAGAAAGTCAAGATGTCAACACATGCATATTTGGCTTCTGATGCCGCTACTCAACGCACGCTTATGTCTCCTTGTACCACAATGAAGAGATGGTTCAAAAGGAAGTCCGAGAGTATTCGATTGTGTACATAGGTAAGCTGGCGTGCTTTTACGGTAACAGCGTTAATTATAGAATGCATCATCGATTATTGTGTGACCTACTCTTGAACTATCATTACGAAAAGTTGCACTCATGAATGCTCCCAACTGAATCTTAGCAGCAACAAAATAGTATGCAGTCACCGGATGATGCTCGCCACCGAATAAACCTGGTCGAAATGTTGCTGGAATTAATATCCCACTTAATTTGTCTGCCATGGAGCATAACTGAATTACCTAATTTCAGTTACTAATCACAAACAGCGATTCAATGGAACACTACACTGTTTGAATTAAATTACGACTCCGGTTCATCGGTTGACGACAAAATGCAAAAAAGCAGTGAGCTAACCAGTACTTCTCTCCACGAATTCGGGGTAAGTGGATTTGCATGAGTCTTAATATTACGGGCGAACAATAGCAGGCCAATTTCCTTTGCGGGGAAGCGCTCACTTTGACCTATGTATCTCACACAGACCGTCTTACCAAACTTAGCAATCCATTGCATGTTATTCGTATATATATATATATGAATATATATATATATGAATGTATATATATATATATATATCTGGTTGGCGGCATCCGGTTTCGGATTTACCTGTCACTGTGGTCAGCCACAGGACGCCTATGCCTACAGAGGGACCACGGGTGGCTTGCGCTGCACCACCCACAGCTCCAACCACATACCCCATATCCAGTGTAAACCCAGAGGAATAAGACCGGGAGGCACGTGGATGGGAACCACATTTCATCAACGGAGCCGGCCAACACTCCTTCACAGGCAAACACAAGCACATTGTATTTGGGAAATCAAGCGCACACAAGGCGGTGGCTGGATCGTAGTCCGCTCCACACTGACTGCATGGAACCACTCTTCGAGCCTAGCACGGCCACAAGGACCGTGCACCCCATCCCCTCCAGCAACGACCAACTGTCTCCTGGAGCCAGTATGGACGAGGTAGTGGGTAATAGACAGGTAGGCACCTTGTCACCATGCACATCAAGCGCAGCCACACCTGGGATATCAAGAAAAAGCCAATCACCTGGAACGACAAGATGAAATAAAACAAATCCAATAATGCATACAGATTCGGTGGCATAACTCTTCGCTACATTACCTTATGAATTAAGTTGGTTAGTAATGCGTCCGCGATAAGTAAAAAATGTCCATACGTTAGTTAAAAATGCTACAAACGCAACAAAGTTACCAAAGATAAGTGCAATTAATGTAAGCAACGTGGCCACTTAATAGAAGGGTATTCAGGTAAGCAGAACAAACCAAATAAAGTGGAATGAAATCTAGACAGCTTAAAAAGACCTAGTTCAAGGGTAAGTTGGTTTAGCCCAACTGCGGTGAAGAAACATCAAGAATGCAACATCAGCCTCAGCATGGGGCAAATTTATATATATATATATATATATATATATATATATATATATATATATATATATATATATATATATATATATATATATATATATATATATATATATATATATATATATATATATATATATATATATATATATATATATATATATATATATATATATATATATATATATATATATATATATATATATATTTAGGTGGGAGAGCCTATGGTGCGCTGAGGCTGGTGGTGGCTAGGTCCTGACAAATGATCTACCCACTGCTGCTACTGTTGAGCCATAGTCTCATGTCCTGGGCGCATCCACGTGGCGACCGCTGGGTGGGAGTTGGGTTTCGCCCTTCTCCCTGCTAAGATCCAGGACACCAATCCGCATGAGTCGGCTAACTGACCATGTGCTAGACTCGCTGCCTTTCGGGTGTTCATTTAATCGAAGGCTTTGGCTGAGGACCCGAGTCATTCTCCTGTCAGGATTGGGCGCCCTGGCAGTATCCTAGTCCATCCTATCCGGAGGTTAGGAAGTGGTCGATGGCCCTCTTCCCGTAAAACCTAGCCATGAGAGACAACAGGTCTACGGGTTATAAGTTCACAGCTCGATTGGCGTAGAGCACGAGCGCCACGCATTATCTCTGACGGTGGGAGGACACCTCCGGGTGTTCAATGGTTTGCTACTGCCTGCCTCAAACCAGGCAGCCTCTGGTCAAATTGGTGCAAACCCGCCAAAACCCACCTGCGTCTGGCCGTGGTCGCAGGTGCGTATCCTACTACGGTCGCAAAACATATATATAACGTTCCAGAACCTCAAAGGCTGCGTGTGACGGCCGTCAAGCAAATCCCAATCTGTCTCTGCAATCACATTCCCGAGCTGGATCTGCTCTCCACTGCCTTGTGGGTCAGGCTATTGAGCCAAAGGCTCCGGGCGGAGTCCCTCAAGCCAACCTCCAAACCACCCACTGCCTTGTGGGTCAGGCTATTGAGCCAAAGGCTCCGGGTGGAGTCCCTCAAGCAAACCTCCAAACCACCCACTGCCTTGTGGGTCAGGCTATTGAGCCAAAGGCTCCGGGTAGAGTCCCTCAAGCAAACCTCCAAATCACCCACTGCCTTGTGGGTCAGGCTATTGAGCCAAAGGCTCCGGGTGGAGTCCCTCAAGCAAACTTCCGAAGCACAACGACCACCTCGCGTGCGATTGCCCACCAATGCAATTGTATGCCTGCGCGCAAAGCACTCAGCATCGGGTGCTGGAACGTGCGCACACTACTGGACCGGAACTCCAGCGAGCGCCCGGAGCGACGCACTGCACTGGTCGCGATGGAGCTGGCGCGCTACAACATCGATATTGCGGCGCTCAGTGAAACTCGGCTCGCTGAGCAAGGTAAGTTACATGAAGCAGGTGCTGGCTACACATTCTACTGGGTGGGCAACGCCGCCTCAGCACCACGTGAACATGGGGTCGGATTTGCAATATCCGATCGCCTGAATGGCCAGCTGGTGGGTGAACCAACGGGCATCAGCGCGCGACTGATGACTGTTCGCCTACGACTCGGAAGAGGTAAGTTTGCTACTTTTATAAGCACGTACGGTCCGACCATGTGTTATCCTGATGACACGCGTGATCAGTTCTACACTGAGCTATCCTCCGTGATACGGTCTGTGCCGAGGAGCGACCGACTATTTCTGCTGGGTGACTTCAACGCGCGCGTTGGGCGTGATGCATCAGCGTGGACAGATGTTATCGGTGCGCATGGCATTGGTTCAGCGAATGCGAACGGTGACAGGCTGCTCTCACTGTGTGCCACTCACGGCCTGACGATCACGAACACTCGGTTTGCACTGAGTGCGAGTGATATAGCAACTTGGACGCACCCACGGAGTGGTCACGCTCACCTGCTCGACTATGTCATCGTACGTCAGCGTGATATGCGTGAAGTGCGCATGACACGTGTACTGCGTGGAGCTGAGTGTGGCACTGATCACAAATTGGTTCGGACCAAACTGTACATATATTTTCGTAAATCGATGTATTGCACTCCCGCCGTGAATCGGCGTAAATTTAACATTCTCTCCCTCGGTACTGTGGCGAAACGTACTGAGCTGGAGAAGGCGATGGCTGCACGCCTGTGTGATGTGGACTGCATAGCCACAGTGGGCGACCTGTGGCACCACATTCGCGACCAGGTGACAGCTGCTGCCGAGGAGACCATCGGGCGCGCAAACTGTAAGCGGCCTGATTGGTTTGATGACAACAATGTGACGATTGGCGCATTGGTGTCAGAGAAGAATGCAGCATTTGCTGCACATGTGGCAGACCCCAGTGACTTGGGGAAGAGTAGTCAGTTTCGCAAACTTCGACGGCGACTGACCCGAGAGCTCCGTCGCATTAAAAATGCATGGTGGACGGAGAAGGCGAAGCAGATGGAATGCTACGCCGAACGCCGCCAACACAAGGAATTCTTTGACTCCTTGAAGGCGGTGTATGGACTGAGATTGGAGCCGCTGAGGACACTGATCGATGGTAGTTCAGGCGCTACCTGCACCCAGACTGCAGACATAATGCAGGTCTGGCGGAAACACTTTGACTGTCTCTTGAACAACCGTTCAGAGATCGACTGGCCTACATTGAACGGCCTGAAGCAGCACGATGTGAAGACGAATCTGGCGGATACGCCGACACTGGATGAGACGCAGAGAGCACTTGCTCAGCTGCGAAACGGCAAATGTGCCGGAGCCGACGGGATCCCACCTGAAGTATTGAAACACGGTGGACCCGCGTTGTTGACTGCGCTGCACCACTTGGTGCAACGCGTGTGGATTGAGGAGGAGGTGCCTGCTGAGCTGAAGGATGCCCTTGTGCTACCACTGTACAAGGGCAAAGGTAGCAAGCAATGTTGCACGAATTATCGTGGCATCAACTTGCTGAGTTGTGTGGGCAAGGTGATTGCCCGAATCCTGCTCAACCGCCTCGTCAGTCAGATTGTGGAACCTAACGTGGCGGAAGAGCAATGTGGATTCCGTTCGGGTCGCAGCACTATAGATATGGTGTTTGCGGCTCGTCAGTTGCAAGAGAAGTGCAGAGAACGACACCAGCCATTGTACTCGCTTTTTGTTGATTTCACCAAGGCATTTGATACGGTGAACCGCGAGGCATTGTGGCTGGTGTTGGGTAAGTTTGGTTGCCCGCGTAAGTTTGTAAGTTTAATTGAATGTCTGCACAGTGGTATGCGAGCGAGGGTGCAGCTGAGTGGAGAGACCTCGGATGACTTTGCAGTTGTCTCTGGTGTGAAGCAAGGCTGTGTCTTAGCTCCTGCCCTGTTTAATATATATCTTCATGCAATGTTGTCTTGTGCTTTTGATGCGGCTTGTGCTTACGGTGTTCGTGTGGAGCACCGTATTGATGGTGGGTTGCTGAACATCCGTCGTTTCGGTGCGAGAACTCTAGTCTGTGAGACAACTATCCGTATGTTGCTGTTTGCTGACGACTGTGTGTTGTTTTCACACAGCGCGGATGAGTTGCAGCACATGACTAGTGCTCTGGCTTCGACAGCGGCCAAATGCGGGCTCACCATCAACACAAGCAAAACTGTCTGTCTCTTTCAGCCTTCACCGGAGGTGCAATCTTCAATATTGCCGCAAATCAGCATTGGTGCTGAAGTATTGGAAACCACCTCCCGCTTCTGCTACCTTGGGAGTGTGATGTCGACTGATCAGCAGCTACACGTTGAGTTGCGTAATCGCGTGTCGAAGGCAGCAGCGGCATTCGGGAAACTTGAGTACCGAGTGTGGAACAACCATCAGCTTACCATTGGCACGAAGCTGATGGTGTACAAATCCATGGTACTGTCCGTTCTTCTATACGGCAGTGAAACCTGGACGATGTACCGTCGGGATGTGCGATATCTCGAGCGGTTCCATCAGCAGTGTCTGCGACGAATTTTGCGGATCGGCTGGGGCGCCAGAGTTGCAGACACGGAAGTGTTGCGCCGAAGTGGGATGTATGCAGTGGACGGCATACTTTTACTGCGACACCTGAGATGGCTCGGTCATGTGAGTCGTATGGATTCGGCGCGGATACCGAAACAACTTTTATACGGTCAGCTGAGTATTGGGAAGCGGCATGCTGGGAAACCAAAGTTACGTTACCAGGACATGATTAAAGTGAGCCTCACACGTTCTAACCTTGATTGCAGATCATGGGAATCGAAGGCGGTTGATCGGCGTGCATGGCGCGATCTAATCACGAAGGCAGTTGCTGAAGTGCGGGAGAAAGCCCTCATGCATGCAGAGAAGAAGCGGCAAGTGCGGAAGCGGCAAGCACCAATGAATTGTACTCCATCGACATCGAGCGCATGGTGCTGTAGAACATGCGGTCGCGAGTGCCTTAGTCAGGCAGGCCTAGTGAGCCATGAGAGAGGTCACTCGGGACCACTGCCGAAGCGACGACGGGTCCCGCAGTGAACGCAGGCAGCACCGGCGCAGCGTTTGTAGGCACGCTGAATTCGATTTACTAACCGCATGCTTGCATGCTAAGTCTCTTTATTTCAGGTGGTGGGTTTTCGGTTCTGTCCTAATGCCTTTCTTTCTCATATAAATGTCTAGTGGGCCTTGAGCTAGGCCCTTTTTGGCCACTACAGAAGCGACGACGGGTCCTGCAGAGAATTACGGCGAGCCGGCGCAGCGTTTGTAGGCACGCTGAATTCGATTTACTAACCGCGTGCTTGCATGCTAAGTCTCTTTATTTCAGGTGGTGGGTTTACAGCTTTTACCTTAATGCTTCTCTTTCTCATATAAATATCTCCCTGTACTCTATTCCATTAACTTGCACACATCGCCTAAGCCAATTGTATTCGATTTCCATAACATTTTTGTGTTCGTGGCATTCCGTGAACTATACTTCCTGACCTCGTGCACTTAGCTAGGATTTGTTTGTAAACAACTTATTACATATGCTATTTAATTAAGGTTTATATCACCGTTTCCTTATGCATTAATCAAATTTTTCTCTTTTTCTTTCTCCTCTCTCTCAAGTGTTTGGCTGTTGTTTGATATCCCCGGTGTGGATGCGCTTGATGTGCATGTTGACAAGGTGCCTACCTGTCTATTACCCACTACCTCGTCCATACTGGCTCCAGGAGACAGTTGGTCGTTGCTGGAGAGGACGGGGTGCACGGTCCTTGTGGCCGTGCTAGGCTCGAAGAGTGGTTCCATGCAGTCAGTGTGGAGCGGACTACGGTCCAGCCACCGCCTTGTGTGCGCTTGATTCCCAAATACAGTGTGCTTGTGTTTGCCTGTGAAGGAGTGTGGGCCGGCTCCGTTGATGAAACGTGGTTCCCATCCACATGCCTCCCGGTCTTATTCCTTCGGGTTTACACTGGATATGGGGTGTGTGGTTGGAGCTGTGGGTGGTGCAGCGCAAGCCATCCATGGTCCCTCTGTAGGCGCAGGCGTCCTGTGGCTTGCCACAGTGACAGGCAAATCCGAAACCGGATGCCGCCAACCATATATATATATATATATATATATATATATATATATATATATATATATACTGATCACTTGAGCAATAGTAAAATTAACAGCGTGACACGGATTATGGATAAATACTATACAATGATAAAGAGAAATAGATGGTGCAAAAGGAAACAAGGGTGTCAAACTGTGCTTACGGGAGTAGAGCCGCACAACGCCGCGAATGTGCAAGGTTCCCTGCCAGGTTCGATAGGGCTTACAGCAATATTTGGTCGCGATCTTCGCACCCCTGTCCAAAAAGCCGAAAGCGCTCGAATGCGACCATATTTAAAGTCAGCGCTTCAAAATTTTATCAAGTTATTGGCTAACTAACCTGTCTTCGTTTCCAAACGATATTTGCGCGTGAAAATTGTGCGGCGAGGCAAGCATTCAGTAGGCATGCGAAGCATGGCTACATGCCAC
>CALYDF020000539.1:0-40423 GCA_944474145.2 Dicrocoelium dendriticum | reverse complement strand
CATCTTCTTCAAGTTAGTCGAAAGTAGAGTACTCAAGGTTGCAAAATCTTAACGTAATTCCCAAAAGATCTTCAAAATTGTTAATTTAGGAAAGCTTATTTATTCCGCTTTTATTGTGTGTTGAAGGAAATTTTGAACGTTAGGAGATAGTTGGCGCGAAGAAATGTATTTTCGAATATTATCATCACCAAACGTGTTGCATTATGTATTGCATCCGTGCATGAGAAAGTTTTGCTATTCTATAGAATTGCCGAAAGCGTTGATAGATATATTGATTTCATCGGTAAACATTCGGTAACTAGTTGTTTATTGTTGAGGGACTTCAGTTTGCCTGAGTTTGACTAGCAGATTATTTCTGCAAATATTTTTAAAGCGTTTTGCCACCAACTTACCCTATCCGGTCTCGCATGCTTACCTGCAACGAATCGTTGATTGGTCTACGAGATTCGTGATGGGGAAAACCCGTCCCTCTTGGAACTTAACTTTGCAAAATCGGCTGACTTTGTTATCGGCATTGTATACAACTAAATTCTCCATGCTACTGACTAAGCTTGCCTGTCGTTCAGAAGCACTCATTTTCATATGACTAATCATCGTCCTGACCGGGGTCCAAATATATGGCGTGCAGACTTTCAAGCAATGCATGTCAAATCTTCAGAATCTTTTTGCGTCATTTTGATCACTAACAAGTTCACGCAGATTAGGACGAATTTAAATCATATTTAAATGTGTATTTTCCATCATAAACCACTTTCTGGAATGAATAAAACTATGACATAGCCACCTTGGATTGCTTTGGTTGCATGCAAATAAATTAACCATCTTCATGTTAATTTTGGCAACCCTACTTATGTGCTCCTTCATTATGCAACAACAAGCGCCACCGCGAGGCTCGAATTGCCTGTACATGGTACAAGGATTAACGTCGGGTAATAAAGCATTTGCTTGACAATTCCAGCATGATGGTGGCAGTAAACCCACAATATGATTAGATAAGCGATTTGTCTGTTTCGGTAATTCTCCAGCAGATGTGTCGCTAGTATTAGTACAATAAGTTGGAATTATGTGCAAAGGAAACTTAACATACAGAGACACTTTATTTTGATGAACACCCTGAGAAAAGTACTAGCAAGAATGCTCACTTCTGTACGGCATATTCATGTTTATGCGACATATTAATCCTGTTTGAAGGGATAAAGCACGGATACAGTAACACAGTACAGGCAAAAACGGATGGAGATCAAGGCAAGATCCAGCTTTTTGGAAATATCCAAGGTGGAGGAGGAAACAAGGAAATGTGCGAGAGAATTCCAAGGTTGGCAAACCCAAAGCGAAAAAGATTTTGCCTTTATTCCAGGCGACGAGACTGCGCACACCTTTTCAGAAAGTGACTTTCGCGATTCATGTTATGGCTGAGTTTCAGCACCTGACGGCATAGGTGAATAGGGTCACCCAATACTTTGTATACTAACATATTTCCGCGCAGCCTTCGTTAGCGAACACTGAAAACTCCCAGTGATTTCAGCTCATGATGGTAAGGCGGAATTCGTAGAACATTGACATTTTATTGCTGGGCGTTGTGATTTCTCTAGCACTTTAAAGCTGCGTTTCAACCGAGCTTGCAAAGCTTCGATGGCGTATTCAATATGAGTACGCGTGCAAGCGTTCTGAAGCACGTGAAAGAAGGATGGGTCAAAGCTTCCGAATGCTCGCCCCAGCAATCCGGCTTGCTGCTTGAATCACTTTGTAGCTGATTCTGAATGCTTTGAACAGTTAAGGTCACTTTGAATGAGCACTGGAGGGTCGCGTTCTTTGGAAATTGTTTGTACTAGGTATGATCCAAGCACACGCAGGTAGTCATGTCAATGGCGCAATTGAACAGCATCACATTTCACACATTAAACATTAGTGTATCAAGGACTGATCAGTTTGAAGTCGTGTTTAGGTCACGCTGGAACTTCTCATGGTCGTTTGTTTCTTTGATCCATCGCCATAATTTGATATCATCAGCCAAGTTTGGGAACTCGCAATTAAACGCCCTCGACAAATCGTGAATGAAAATCAAGAATATGCGGGGCCACAGCACCTCCGCTCTTCAAATTAATTGCGTCGGACAACAATTCCCGAAATTTTACCTCCAACCGACGATCGTGCACGAAATTGCCTGTCCAACGCAGCAGTAAGTTACCGACGCCGTACAGCTGAAGTTTGTAATTGATCATTCGCTAAGTTCGACCAGCTTACTAAGAAGACCTTGGGTGTTTGTATACCTGCATCATGGGGATTTTGATGCTAGAAATGTGTGGGTGGACAACAAATTATTGTTTACTTTTAAGCCGACCGTTGGTCTGTCGGCCACTGATTGTTTTTTGCATAGGTCGTTGGTTCCTAAAATTCAGGAAATGCTAAATTGTATCACAGAGCATTCCAGATGGAGATTTCCCGTCGTATGTCCCTCTGTCCTGTCCGGTACCGCGATGGCTTTTTGGTCGTCATTCTGCAGGAATGTGGAGGCAAATATTTTACTGAGGTTGAACGTTCCAATGAAGTGCTATAACTAATAGCCGTAGGTTTGCAGTCTTTAGACTAATCTTGTAAGGCAACCTGGAGCGATGCTTCAACCAGCTATCCAACAGGAGTTCTCTCATCGCATCGGAGCGTAGCACCACATTAAATATTTTTAGATCTCAGCCCTTGTAGCTTGGAGATGTATGAATGCTCGTTAGCGATTTAGCGATAACCTCGTCCGGAGCAGGTACTTCCCGATTGTAGAACCACTGCCCGCTGTCAAGTTTGCGCTTCGTGATCATTAGAGCGCAGTTGTTTATGGAAAGCATGAACAAATACGGTTATCTTGTTTTCTTTCGTAGGAGGCTCATAATAATTTTCTTTTTCCTTTGGTATAATTTTCCAAGGAATATCTGGCAATGTACCCACTCTGCTCGACGAGGTGCGAAGATGAATTGTTGAGTCTCCTCAGTTGAGTGAAAGATTAGTCAAAGAACTCGGGGTTCGCCATAGTGCACTGAATTTGGGTGACACCGGACGCGTGGTAGCTTAGGAGGCTAAACCAGAATACCAGTCGCATGGGAGATGTAATTCACCTGGTTGCGTCATTTACTATGTTGTCCTGCATTTTGCCAGATATGGACTCCGGTACATTATTGCACAGGACCGTTAACGCACTATGGTTCTGTTTAGCGAATACCAATTTGAGTGTTGTGGCTAGTAACTTGGATGGCTTAGGAGGCACTAAATAATGTTGTAACAACTGGGTTGTATCGATTGTGCTTAATCCAGAAAACCAAAGTGCGCTTGTATCTCCGGACATTTTTATCTAGTCGAACGATGCATACCCTACCCGGCTCTGGACTCTCGGTGTTTTGACCAACTCGTGAGATACGACATCTATAGTGATGAGTTGATAGCAGTCACGCTGGATGGGTCATGCTTACTTAAAAACTAGTAATATTCGGAGTAATTGGCCCAGATGCCCTTGGGCGGTTAGAAAGCCTGACTATAGCTCTCGAGTTAGGGACATAGTTCTGAGGGTTTTGCTCTAGAACTAGCTCAGTGTTTTTAGGTTTTAATGACACAGCCCTGTGGCATATCTCTGGCTGGACTATCGTTACATTTTTTCACGCGATTTTTCAAGCGCGATTTTGTAAATTTGACTGTTGGAATTACTTTGTATGTATTTCAAAACCAGTGCGAATCAGTCAGCATGAATTCTTTCTTATATTGTAGATGACTAATAGCAGCACATAGGGGATAAAACGGAAGGCCGTTAAATGCACTAATAATGTCTTTTCTTACTAGGTGTGCGCACTTATGCACAACCTAATGTGGTTATGTGGAATCAATTCCATTGAAGTCAATTGTCGCTGCCCTTGTCCGGTTAAGTGAAATAGAGGACTAGCGAGGTTCGCGTTCATTGTTCCAGCCATACACTCGAGGTCGGTTATCTTAGGTGATGCCAGAACGATGGCAAACGTACATGAACTTTGTCTAGTCATTCATTTACACTGATTTCAGTAGGACAACTGCATTGGAATTGGCGTGTAGTGGCTGGATGTCAGCGACAATTGTTGGCAATGGGTGAATGCGATTAAAACACCAGGTTGAGTCATAATTTCCTTAGAAATGATCAAATGTATGTAATTGTAGGACCACAGGATAGCACGGAGAAATCTTGATCGGTCACGGTGTCGTTGTACTGATAACGGTTTAAAACAACAGGGTGGCGCGTCTGCATAGAAGCACGAAGCGCGCTAATCAACTTGGGTAGCATTACTAACCTTCCGTTGAAAGCAATTTTGCGAGATTATACCCACCCTACGCTGGGTTAACGCGATTAGAATGTGTGTACGATGAATGCGCTTGGTGCGGCGGAAGACGTGAAATGCAGTGACAGATGATAGCACGATTTCTATACGACTAGGTATAGCTGTGTGGAAGTCCATCTGTCAGGTGCCCGACTACAAGAGTCAGTTGAAATTGCTCACATAGCCTCATGTAATTTAGGCGCTTATGTTAAACGGTAAAGTAACATAAACTCGTCCATCCCAGTCTTGTTTGGCACTGACGGTTTTGCTGCAGTCACAGATCATAACACATTTTCTTTACTCGGTGATCAGTATACAGGTGTCTTTGTTGGAGAATCACAGCTGCTGCACATCAGCCTGTAGGCAAAAGTTCCTTAGGGATTTCTCTTGGACGAGGTTACCAAATTAGAGGCTCACGTGCTTCGGACTCTTTGGGAAGTAAATCACAATAAAGCTGCTGAAGTGAGTGCTATTTATCCCAAGCTGCTGTAAGAGTTAAATAATGATTATTGCACTCCGATTACGTGTCTGTTGGTGAATTCTTTACGCAGCTACTCTCTACCCACCGTCAAGTGAGGGGCGGTGCATGTGATTTTCACTAACTTTTCAAAAGCTTTGGACGCAGTTCCGCATTCGAGCCTTTTGTACTGACTGAAATCCTGCCGTGTTTCTGGACATTTCTACGATAAATTTTAGCTTTGCTTACCGGGATGGAGATGAGTGTTCGTGTGGGACCCGGGCTGTCATTTAGACAATGCGTTCTCAGTGGATTTCCTTGGACTCCTTCCCTTCATTTTATATCTCAACGACTTACCTGATGCACTGGGATTGCCATCCCTAAGGTTTGAGGATGACTTACAATCCCGGTTCACACTAAACAACCCAAGTGTTCCACTGACGCAACAAAGGGCTCTGGATGGAATTATGAACTGGTTCTTTTGAGACAGATACCAGTGAATCTCTCGAAATTTTCAGTCACACTCGCTGGACCAAATGTTCCACTAACACGTTATTCGATTGGTAGAAACGAAGTGCCGATGGTGCAACTAGATTTCTTGCTGTCACCCGACTTTATTTTCAGTGAACAGAGGACGGCAGCTGCTCGCAAAAGATTATCCGCAGGTCAGTCAGTGATATGACAATTGAAATGTTCATTAGACTGATTTCGGCTTTGTGTTAGGCCGCATTTGAAATACTGTATAAAGGTTTGTCCTCCATGTTTTTCTTTCGTGACCGGATGGTACTTGAACAGGACTTGTGGTCTTGGTTAAAGGAGCTGATGTACCCTGAGCGTCTAAGTAAGTTGGTTAATTGTTTCATGTTTTACTTGCAAATTCCGGGGCGATTTGTCCCTCACATTTCGCATATTAATTGATCTGATTGGTCCTAAGTTAACTGGACTGTTTCACTTAACTTAAGTGCTAACCACTATTATTAGTACAAAACCTGATTTGACTGAGTTGGGAAAGATTTGCGGTTATCGCACTGAGTCATAGGTTATTGGGACATGCTGCTTACAGAAAACGGAATGACATCAACCATGAAGTTGTTTAATCATTGAATTGGAGACCTCAGTCTGCAGTTTAAACTCTCCCCTTCATTCCTAAAGCGTAACTTGTCTATTAAGGACAATTTCTCATTTATTCTTCTTCACTCGTATCTCAATCTTACTTAATTCATTTAAGAATCTTGTCTTTTCCCTCATTTACTTTAGTCCACTTTTATATACGTGACTGTCATAGCAAGAAGTGCTTGTGCATAGCACATAGGCAATGTTTGTTTGACCTTGTGAATCGTGTATGTTGGCTCTCATTTGGCAGATAAATCCACCGCATTCGTTGTCAAATTAACGACGTTTCGAAGGTGAAAGATCCACGGGATAGTCCTATCGTTCCTGTCCCACTTGAAATTGAACTTGAACTCATCAGGCTAAGCCCAGTCAGGTTACCACAAGGCAATTGGCTCGTTGAGTTTGATGAATTTGAACCCCAGTACAGTGATGATATCTGGGCATTTACCACCTTGCACAAACTGGCTACACATAGCGTGATGTTCATTTATCTATTAGCACCATAATTTATACGCCTGATGAGAAGCGTGGAAAGAAATGACTTCGCTCCAAACGTCTTCTAACATTCAAATGGGCATAATCCACAAGTCTTGCTTTGTTACTAGTGAGTCCGAACTTCAGCGCTAGCGAAGCGGCAGCCAACCTCAATCACTGCAATAGATCCTGGCCGTGTGTAAACAATTTACAGTCATCGGCAACAACAGAATCCACGGTTTTTCTCACACACGCGTTCTCGTCCTTAGTTTACTGCATACTTACTTATGAAGAGGCATGGTATACTTCGGTTACGTCAAGCAAGATATGCTTGGGTCCTCACACACCCAACACAACTTAGGTGCCATCAGAAGGTAAGAAGGCCGAAGTCGCGATGTGTTATGGCTTTTGCTCTTAACGATCACTTAGTAAAATGCCGTATGATAAATTGGTACAACCGTGACGACTATCATTGAAAACCAGTGGGTGAGCAGGAAACATTATATTAACTTAAATACCATGTCGTTCGAGACTAAGAAACAACGACAATTTTTACGGCCAATCATAAGATTTATGTCTACTACATAAATCAATTCCCCTCTGACGGTGACCTTGGATAAGGTACCGCGACATCAATGCAGGCAAATCCCGTGTTCATGATCTAGAATTTCCAGCAGGCAGAGCCACCAGTTCAATGCCGACATGCAGGAAGTTATTACAAGCGTTTCGCTCTTAAATCATGCTAGTCCGCCTTTCAGATTCTGATCTAGAAGAATACAATCATTGATTGATTTAGTGAATGCGGAAGAAGTGCTCGTGGTCAATTAGTCAACAATACAGGAGGCTTTAGTACTAGGTGATCATGTTACCCTTCTTTATGATTAAGTAAGATATGTAGAGTCTGCAGGAAAACATCAACCTGTTTGCTACAACGGTAGAGTAGGATAGGCTAACATAACCAATTAAATGAGCGCTTAGAAGATTTCGAACAATTATCCATTGGTAATACCTGGATGGCGTTCGATGATAAGGTGCTTGAAATATTTACACTTAGCAAAATGCGCATGACTTAGGCATTTGCATGTCCTACTCACCACATTCAAAGCGATTTTTCTCGAACGGATAGGTTTGTTTCTTGATGTTGCAGCAGTACGATTGTTGAGTTTGCTGACGAAATGTTTCCATTCATTTACGTTTTCTACGTGCTACAAACAAGTTAAATTTGCTCAAACAAACAGCCTTGATTTCAAAGGACTGTGCAACAAGGATGTTGGATTTGCTGAAGCAGCTAAGGACCCACAAGTGCTAATCTAGTTTCTCATCATTGCAGACGGACGTCAACCAATAGGATTAGTCGCGGATTTCATTGCAATTTTCATCTTGGTGATGCATGATCAGGACAAATATATCACATTAAAATGGTAAAGATACCAAATTATAGATTGAGTCAGTGGAAAATGTGGGTGTCATAATGCCAAAAGTGAGTGTGATTCGTCCATCCGGATGAGACCTTGCCACGGGAAGGACAAAAGCTTGTGCACAGGCAGCTGAGGATTGCTGAGACGAATCGCGATCGCTTCCGCCAATGCAAGGACTCGACATCTGATAAGTTTGATCGGGCGAAAGGCTTTACAGATAACGACGAAACATTTCGTTTTTGGGCTAGGTGTGCAACTATCGCAGTAGTGGAGGTTATTTTCACTCATCGGCTTAGGCACGCTAGTTGGTGCACGCGAACGCGTTCCGACAAAATTCCTGTGGTACGATCTATGAAACTTCTTCAATAGCAACAGGTAACATGGTACACACAGAAGGATATGACATCCATAGACAGATTATTCTTCAGTCGGATGTGCAGCATGGTCGTTGCAATGAAGAAAACGCGCGACTGTACGACGCCATATGTACTAATCACCGAATCGGGAATTATTCTCCATCTAAAACGAACCTTTCTGCTCGGCACATTGGAGCAATGACATAATACGGATAAGACGCCAAAGCTTGACAAGGCGCGTCGGATGGTTTGTGATAATAACGTTCGTTAAAAGAAGTTACACAAAAATGAAAAATACGTCTGTGGACTCAAAATATTATCCACGTTTACACATAAGTATATTCGTTTACCCCGATTTCTTAGGGTTAGTGAGCACAATGTTTGTCTGCCTCATGTCATCACTCAATGAACAGAAATCAGATCAAACATTGTACATGTTGTAAAGCATCGTCTAGTCGCTTTTTAAAAACCGGTAGCGTGGGTTTGAAATGCCAAAAGCCGGGAGAGCCTTCCATGGTTGAAATACTCGAAGGAAAAGTAATTCCTGCGGCATTCCACCCTGCAGTATTGAGTGGCAGGATTCAAGTTATGATCCCTCAGTTCTGTGTTGGGTCTAAGTTTTATGTGATGGCAGCAAGTGTGAGCAGGTTTATGCATAATCTGCAATGCCAGGGTTAATTCCCCGGTAGACGCCATATGTTAATCTGTACACTCCTTGGACTTTCAGTCGCCTATCCTATTGCAGGAGGGACAATCCCTTCATATTTGTCGTTGCCCGCCGCTGTGCGGCCTTCACTGCAACTAGGTAGAGTTTTAACCAAAGTTGCCAATCATGGATCGATTACTCTTCATAAGGGTCCCATATACTAATTGAGCATTTTAGGCAAGATGAGGTTTTCCAATCTCCCAGTGCCATCCGTGGTTTTTGACACCATAACGACCGTGTCTAAGAGACCGAGGTCGTCTTGGATCACAACCCATGGTCCCGCTCTTGTTAAGCGATTTCAGAATGTCATCTCTAAGCTTCTATGCGTACGTGGGTTAGTGGCAGGTATGCACGGCTCAGCACGTGCCCATGTTAAACATAATTTGATTTATATTTGATCACGCAACAGCGCAGTCTAAGTATCCTTGCAACATATCATGATCAATCTGACAGTCGATTACACTCCGTATCTTGATGTCGCCGACAAAAAGCGGAACATTTAACTGGATGACACTCAGAGGGTCCTCAATGAAGAACAAGAATAACCGCGGCCCCAACGTCAACCATTGTGCAACACCGCATTTCACACCAAGTAAATCAGCAAATGAACCTCGAATTCGACTCTGAAAGCGCCGGTGAAAGAGGAAGTTCCTGATCCATCCAAGGACATGACGCAACTCCGCATGCTTGCAGCTATGGGAGAAGGATGCTGTGGTCTTTTTAGTCGAATGCTTTAGGAAAGTTTAGGTAAATGACATCATTACCGGTCCAACTGTCGGCTATCCAGGTCCAACTGCAACGGGCAAGCAGTAGATTGGTAGTACATGAACGATGTTGACGAAATCCTTTTTGCTCCGGTGTTATGATATCAGGCTTTTCCAAGTAACCCATTACATCCTCAGTTATGATCGATGCTATCACCTTGGAAAGCAACGGGCAGCAGGGAGAGTCACTGGGCGTTAGTGGGCTAGATCTGAACAGCTACCACTTTGACTTAAGGAAGGATTTGGAAAAGCTTCGACTAGCGTCATGATGAAAAGTATGCTTGAAAGTTGTTCAAGTGTTCTAACGTCTCTCACGGTGCGAACGTGTCAGTCCTGGAATATTGAGATAGTCGAGCGATGTTCGAAAGCAAAGTGATCAATAAAGAGCTTAGGCGTTTCAAACTTGAATGAAGCTCTGAGCAAGGAAATAATGAGCATAAATATCAATAACCTTTGAAACATCCAAGAAAGTGACCGAGCGTGGGGTAGCGAAACAAGTTGAAGCAATCGTTATGCGTTGATTGGGTCGCACCATTTCTTTGTGGACTACTTTCACATTGAATGTAACCTTGGTATTTTTGGTTACCGGGAACGCAATTGATAAATGCAGCGTTCTAGACCGAGCAACACCCAAAAACCGTATGCCGAATGTCTCGCGGTCCCAGTGATCGAATTGTCTGATTTTCATTTCCAAACGCCCGACGGTCCAAATGGCGATTGCTCACCGCAATTCACTGAGAAAAAGAGCTTTACTAAATGACCTACTAAACAGACAACAACAGCAGCTCATCGTTCAAATGTTTAGGCTATGCGGCGGCCTCGAAGGTAGCATAGCGAAAACGATAACAAGAATAGCGAAGAGTGGTAGTTCTCCGACCACCAACGGATTCTTTTATATTCATTAGCATCATTGTGGTTGTTTCGCCCACCGTGGGTGGTAATCGACCACATGTATTATGTGGTCTAGAGTGTAAGAATCTACAAATAAAAACATTCACTAACTCCGTCTCGTATCGTTGCGGGGGTCGAAAACAAGAGGATAAGTTGCACATGTGAATGAGCGGAATGAGAGTGAAGGAACCGTAAACAGTGCATGATTACGCACACGTGACTGACTACAGCCATTGTTAACATAGCGGAAGGCGCACGTAAAACGAGCACACTAAACTAGAGCGATTGTCAGTAACTTGCCACGCCTACAACAGCGCCGTAATGGGAGTTCGGATACTGCCACACATACTTGAACAATGGCATCACCCAGGATGAACTTCAAAGGAGGACAGAAGCAGTGTACTGTTGCTGGTATCCAGGGAGGTTAAGAAGCGTCCAGTGCCCTTCATTACCTGTGTTTGCTGTCCGACTCTGCTGTGGTTTCATGAACTCGTTTCAAAATATAGCGATAATACCAATCATTACGCAGCGCGGCAGAGGCAAATCTCTACAAAATAACTGGTGGGGTGAGAGACGGAACTCGCTCTTTGGTAGGGGTGAATATACGGTTTCCTTTACAGTAGTATATTATGGCACTTTAGATAGTAAGCAACACTACATCACAAGTTGCATCATAGGGTTTTCTATTGTTTCCCGTAGAAGTGGCTTATTTGACTTTATCGCCATTCTTATTATAGTAATAATTGCTTGTGCAAGTAGAACTCTATATCCTGCACAGTTGTCACGTTGTCTCTTAGGGCGCATTGCTTTATTTCAGCGGACGTGAGCTTTCCGGCATGCCATTTCATTTTCGTGAATCCAAATTGTTTTGTTAATATCCAGTTTCGCTCGTACATGTTCACAACTCTGCTTAAGGGTAAATCTCAGTTCACCGTCTCCAATTACGCAACGTACGCTGAGCCCAGTTTTACCAAATGGAACTACTTCAATACAACCACTTGCTGCAGTTGGTTCCTGACAGGAGGCCAAAATTAATAAGTTTATTTGCATGGCGAATCTGCTCTGCGGTATACCGGCTTTAGGAGACATTTGGTAGTTGCTTTATTGGACGAGATGCACTGTCCTCGTGTTAGGATCAAAATTGTTCTATGCACATGGTTTTTGTGTGGTGCGGGCTACATCCTAACCAATACGTTGTGTGTGCGCATGATTTGCCAAATACAGCGCGCTTGTTTTTACCTGTGAAGCAGCATGGGCAGGATCCGTTCAGTAAACGTGGCACTCATCAGCTTGCTTCCCGGTCTGATTTATTCGCGTTTACACAGGCTATAGTGTGTGAGATTGGAACTGTGGGTGTTGTAGCGCAAGTCACTTGTAGTCCATCTGTAGTCGCAGTCGTCCTACTGCTGCCCAAAGTAAGCCGCAGTGGCAGGTAAATCCGGAGCAACAATTCTTTTCATTTTGCACAAACACGATTCGGTTATTGCGGTTTTTATGTTTACTTTATTTTAAACGTTAATTCAGGCGGACTTGTGTACAGTACTTCCCGTGCGACCGGTTTTGTACCACATTTTCATCTTTGGCACCCAGCCGAGGATACGAGTGGACCAGCGATGGTCAGACAAGATGTCATTGATTTCGTATCTCCTTATCGAACTGTGCTTGTGAAATTACGTCTTCCGAAGCTATGGGAAACGGACGAATAGCATGAGTGCTCTTTGTCGGTACCGTTCTTTATTCGGTCAGTCAATAGAATGAAAATTCGTTTGCAGGTCGACATGATTAAAGCAAGCGTGCCTTTCATGGACACAAAGCCACGAGATAGCAAACAGCTTCCCAGGAAACTTCCATCCATTATTCAAAGTGAAATTATACTAAGGGGTAACAAAATGAAAGCGCGGTCGTTCAGCAAGGAAAAAGCAAAACGTCTCATGAGTAATGACAAGCGTCATAGGGAACCATTGATTTAACTCTTAATAGCTTACAATATTTACTTTATTTCCCGTTTTATCCAGCGACTTTTATTACCTTTCCATGAAATCTCTGTGAAGACGGTAAATCTCTGGGAAGAAACCGCATAATAAACAAATGTCATGGAATCGCCAAAATGTTTCAGAACGTTTTTAATGCACTCGCATGGATCTCAGGAACATTGCTAAACTAAACCTGAAACTGTGAGTTTCAAATGGAAATGTTTCAGAGTATCATAACTTGTTAAATGGAAAACGCCGGATCAACGAATTTGGTCGGTGTCAGAAAGAGTCACGTAGAGAAATTCATGAACGAAGTCACAAATGAGTCATTGCGCGACAGAACCAATAGTTAGCGTATCTTCGGAAGCATTTTGCGTCTTAAGCAACGTCCCCCTTACGGCCACAACAGCAGGTGTAATGGGGGCTGTTGGCGGGAAGCGAATAACAAAGTACACAAGGAGAGCATACAAATGACAAGAGAGGAAACGGACTTTGGCCATTTGGTAGTGTTGCGGAAGGCAGCGATCACGCAGGAGACTGAAAAGCCTCTATAACGAGCAAGAAACGAAACGAGTGCAAGCAACTATAGACAGGATCGGACAGCGCAACCAAAGCCCAACCTTAATGGCGGAGAGTAGAAAGCAAGCCATGAAAGGGAACGTGTCTGAGCCAAATCTTACGTTAAAAGGATGTGCGGTTTGCCAATAAATCAGACAGCAAAACTTGGTCGGTTAATCCGGGAGTAACCCCAAGCCTAATAACGCAACTGACATCAAGCAAACCAAAGGCTTAACAAATCTAGGCAGGTAAGAGGATGAAAGGTGATGGTTGCATGCATTCCGTTTATTCTCCTGAGTACCATCAACAATAACCAGTATGCAACCATATACGTAAATATGAGTAAGACAAAATATGTATGAGGTGCAAAATAAATGACGTAAGTTCCTCTTCTATGTCCGTGGCTGACTTCAGCTGTCAAATAATTGCTTTTGAGCAGACAGGGCCTACTTCATCCGGCTTATGGCAACTGCCTTAACAAATCAGAGGAAGCGGGGATTAGAGCGACGTAACACAAATGTGAACACTGTTTCAAGCTCTATATGATGACGCATAGTCAGTTGGCCATAGCCTATTGAGGAAGCTTGCGGCCTGTGCAAGCACAGCACTTCAGTGGGAGAGGGGTGCTGGTCATTTTCACGTTGAACACATCTTGGCACATGTTGCTATATTCGGGAATTCAACGACCCATTGTTTCTGCTTAGATAACTGTCTCCGAAGTCGCATTTCAATTAGCATATGCAGCGTGAGTAGCCAAGAACGGTTAAGCTTACTCGTTGGAAGCAGCGGCAATTTACGAATCCTATGGATGACCAAAACCTGAGCAGCACAGCAAATTTCCTGCGTAGCAGAAAATAAACTTGGTTTCCTTTTGGATACATTAAAGTCACCTTTGATAGACCACTCGATATAGGTATTTCTGTTGGTTGCCGTATGCACAGATATTTTGGGCCTCACTGTTAGCTTTGTTTCTCTATAAATCTACGATTACACCCCCTCTCGATGACTGTTGTTGTACCTAAGTCTAGCTCGATGGCTTGACAGTCGGCCGAACAAATTTATCTAGCACGACAAACTTAAGTTTTCACAAGGGTCCGCTTTTACCCATCTGGAGTGAAGCTGGTGAAGTGCAGGCACTGACGGACCACATTGATTTTCTATAAATATAGCTATAAGGATGGACACTGCTGAGTGTAAACAAACGCAACCTCTCTGTGGCTAACCTCAAACACATGGTATCCGCTTGCTTGGTGAATGCCGAATCCACGCATATGGGTTTACTGGAAACTCACCACGCCTACTATATGTGATAAAGGATCTCTCATTGTGTTGTCGTGTTGTATTCCCTAACTTTTGTAAATCCACTCTTGACCGCACAAGGCGAAATCGAAATACTCGGTCGGAGAACGCTCTCGCGAACAGCCAGGATGAGAAGCAAACTATTTGTGATGCTAGTAAATAGGTGTTGAATTGTTTAGACCTACAGCTTGACGAGTTACATTTAGAGGTGTTGTAACATGGGCTTGATTAAAAATCCCTCCTAAAAGACTGGGCGGTATTTTTTAATACTATCCCAGAGTGAGAACATTTTGATCAATTTAAGGAGCTTAAACCTTCCAGCCTGAAAGTGTTGTTGTCCAAGAAGATAAGACTTTGCCAAGGACTAAGAAAAGCGCACTTACAAGCCGACACCTTCGGGCGCTGCGTGAACCGCGTACTAAGAAAGTAGTTGTGATGGAACCGGGTAAGAGCTCTGGAGTGATGGACATGAATAATGCTGAGTACGCTAAGAAAATGAGGAGCATACTCAACGATATGATCAAATTTGAACGACTTAATGCGATGGGGAACGCAGCCGACGTTGCAGCTCTCATAGCTGCCAAACTTAAAAGGTTTTCCTTCATCGCGTGACAAATAGTGACACCCATAATTGTGTTAAGCGTAGTGCCAACACTAGTTTGCAGTAATATAGCTCACCGAAGATTCACAAGGCTGTACTACAATATAGATGGATTGTATCAATTTTAAATGTGAAGCAGCACTACTTGGCTGACTGGTTACTGAAGATACTTTCGCCTCTGCGACAACTGTCTAATCATTATGGTCATAAAGATTCCTTTCAAATTATGGATGAGTTAGATGACATCATTCTCTCCGATAAGGCCATGGGTTAGTACGATTTTAATACTAATTTACCGACGTCCCACTACAACAAGTTTTTGATGACGTATGTGAAGTAACTTAGCCATCAGGTTAGGAGTTACCAATTCCAATCGAATTTCTAAAGGAAACCTTGCTCTTGTATACAGCAAACGTTAGATTCCAATTTCAGAACACACTGTATCGTCAAATTGGTGGTGTGACAATGGGTAGTCCTCTAGTTCCTGTACCCGCCGACATATTCATGATGATAAAATTTAGCATATCCGCAGTAATAGCCAAGTTACCATACTGAAAGTATTATGCGAATGACATGTTGGCCTTTGGTTCCTCGGAGAAACAGATTGTCCAGATGGCGCAGCAAATCAATAGTGCACATGTCAACTTGCGCGTCGCATGCGAAGTGGAACAGAACTGTGCCATCCTTATACATGCTCATCAGACAAAGTAAGGACGGGCCGATTAGGAGTTCTATATACACAATAGCAATATGGTCAGACAGTGGCTGCAATTCATTAGTTTCACACCATTGTGATACAAGCGGTTACCATGAGTTTGAGGTAAGCCACAGACAGTTTGAGTTTGCTTCTACTTAGCAGAGTCTGTCAACATACATTTATCTACGGAAAAGCAATATGGTCCGCCAGTACTTGCACTTCAACAGGTTCACATCAAAGTGGTAGTAGCAGACACTTGGGAAAACTTAAGTTGGTCGTGTTAGAGGAATTTGCTGGGCTGATTGTCTAGCCTTCGAGCTACACATAGGTAATCAATACCCATTCAAATTGGTTATAGCCGTTGATTTGTAAAGGAACACAGTTAACAGCGAAATCCGAAAGACTTAGTGCATACAGCAGCCAACAAATATATCTATATGGAGTGGGCTCACAAGATTGACTTTAATGTTTCGAAAACTACGAAAAGTTGGACCACTTCTACTTCAGGTGACATTACCGTCCGCTGATATAGCAAAGACCGCACTCTTGGCAGCTCACCATCATTATGATTTCTCATGCGGCTTTCGTTTATTCCCCGACATCCCTTGGAATCAGCGTCATCAAATAAAGGAAAACAAGTGAACACCTCAAGCAAACCGACGAATGATCCATCTTGGTCCACGGTAGCTCAAAAATCCAGTCATCCGACGAATCGAAGTTCCAACCTCTTGACTTAGAAGAGTGACGTTATATCAGCGAAATCCTGTCTGTCCAAGAACTGATTGCCAACACAAGGTCAAGCTAGCCTACGTCACTAAACTAAAAAGGAAGTGCTCCAAGGGTGCTGAAGTTCTTGCTTTACTCCACACGTGTGGTTGAAAGGGGGCTGTGAATTTGGCAAAAGTACCGCAACATAGTGTCAATAGAAATACATTTGAAGATGGTCTAAGCCTAGGCAATATTGGCTGAGGGAACACAAAACAAGCGAAAAGTTGTCGGTAGCCTTTCTGGTATATTACTAAACCAGGGCGTGATGCTGACATATGAAAGTGCAAAGCTTGCTCTTGTTCTTGTTTCATTCCTTCTCAGAAGCAAGAATTTACAATGTAACGTAGAAGTGCCGGGGACCAGTTCACTTACCGGCACAAGAACTGGACGCTTGTTAGGCGGATGCCTGAAGCCTAGTCGTCCGAAATGGTAGTAACGGACTATCCGTAACAATTCTCCCCCGAATAATTAGGCAGTGGTTGCTCTGTGCAAGTGATCGAAGCGGCTTTTGTGAGTAACCAGGAAATACATCCAAAAAACCATTGTTAACCGGCCCAAAAAATGGTCGGCGTAAATTCACAGAAAAATGTTTTTTGTGTTCAGATACTCTTCTGCATCTGTAGCTGAAACTGTTTGTATACAAACGCACAGGGGCTACTAGGTAAATTGGTCAAGCTTCGATTTCGTCCATAGTTAAAGTTTAGGGACCTTATCGTGGTAAACAAGACATGGCTTAAAAACGTGACTACCGATGCCGAGATTGCACTACTTGGTATGTCACTCTTGCGCAAGGACGGGCTCACAAAGGAAGGAGGTATAATTAATTCCTACATTTCCGACATAATCATCATCCGCGCAATTGACCCTGGGATTGAAACCGTGGATGCCTTACGGGGCTACCGAGACCTAAAGCAGTGCGCGAACTTGAACGAGCATGCGTGCAAATCGCTTACTTGTGCACTCATAATTTTTTCACTGTGACTCAGTGGCATTTTGTCGCATACATATGGATCTATATTCATTCGTCGTGCTTTTATAAACTCCAACTTGTGGTACTACATTCTCCAGTACACACCGTGCATTCTATATTAAACTCTGAATTCGAAATTCCGGGCAACTTTTCTCTGATATCCAAGCGTCCGTACGTGCCTAACTCCTACCATCGGTGACATTGCATGATCTCACTTGATAGATTATTTCAACGGTTTTCGAACAAAGTGTCACTCGTTCAAATCCAACATTGCTTGAAGCAGCTACAGGTCTCAAGGCAAATTCACTCGCTGCGATCCATAGGCTTAACCACGAAAATTTGCAATCACATCCTCTTGTAATCTGCCCCACGCTCAAGCTGCTACGTTTGACTGGCACTTCAGAGAGAACAGTCTGCGAGCCCCCAACTGCCACGTGAACACAGTGACCTTGTCCGCAACGTTAATAACATAACAACTTTTTACCACAGAAATTGAGTCATTCAAATGATTCGTAATATTCCCTCAACGAGCACGATGCCTGGAGTGCCACCGTCTTAAGTCTTATGTGGATAATTTACCAAAATTTGTAAGGGAGGCATTTTGTGCCGTTACTGTTGCAAGTATTTCCATGAGAGACGCCTCAAATTTAAACCTAGACAGGCCAAGTAATTAAACCAACTAGACTATCTATGGTGCTGCGTGGAATGCATAACTAACTTACTGATAAAAACTTGCTCTTAATTTATCTAAGTTTAACCAGCTACCAGCCAATTTTGAAAAATGGTGACCAATAAATTCACTACGGTTTGGGTAAGCATAGCGTACTGTGCAACCCAGTTCCGTAAGTGATGCTCCTATGCATAGAATAAGTGCTAGTAACATCGTAAGCAACATGACGCCTAGAGTCCAGAACATCCGCCGCTCTACCAATACCATACCTGGCTCACATCTGACTAATGCGGTTTTCATTTCGATCAGACCAACTACACGTAAAGCACATAATTTTTGTTGCGGCTTGGTGATATTTTGCTGTTATTCTCTCCATTTTTGCCTTAATTGTGTTTACAATGGAAGAGGATGCAACGGCGGCCTATCGGTGGACCCTTGCAGCAATCTCTGCCTACGTAACCGATGTTCTGTGAGGCTTAGTCTCGACAAAAGATACTTGAGCTACAGTTACCAAGGGTTAGTGTTTGGCTGTTTCATTCTTGTTAATGCTAGATGTCAGGTCTAGTGGCCTTTGCTTAACCAGACGTTTTGAATGGTGCCTGATTTTCGTTGCTGTGAGTACTGTTTGATTCTCGTAGGTACAGTCTGTTTTCGCCCGGCATTCTACCAAATTTGGAGCAGACAACGGAGATGAAGAGGTGGGTGATTGCGGTTCAGGGGAAGCGGATTGTTCAGCACTCTGTCGCTTAGCAGCCGCTACGCTTCTGTGGTCCATACTCGCTTCCATTGAAGTAATCTTATTCTTTATCCTCTGCTCTACTTCTGCGAGTAACGGGTCGCATTTCTCAGCTAGGATAAGCAAGCACTTAACGAGTGGGATGGTGGAACACGCAGTACAGAACCAAAATGGTATTTTGGGAGCTATTTCGCTCCCGTAACTGTTCTTGGGACATATTTGTACATTTCATATGGTACCATTCCAAACAGTGCGAACAAATTCAGACCGAATTTTACTACCCGATGACATTCTCCTAACCCACAAATGCCTTTCGAGTGGAGTCACTTCGGTTTCCCCTTTACGCCGTTCAATTTGGGGTCGTTACCTTACCCAGTGGGTTGGTTAACGTTCCGTAATTTTACAGCTTTGAGAGCGGCGCACATCGGTCAGGCGAGCGTGGTGATTGCAAGGTCAAATGGGCGGTCGGCGTGGTCGCGCGGTCCGTGTGATGGGTTATGCAGTCGCACTGGCTCACAAGGTCGCAATGAATGGCGAGTGACTACAACCTGAACAGAGCGCTGAACACAGATTCTTCCACCGCTGTGTTGAGAAACATTGGATCGGAGTAAGCATAAGCTTTTCGGCCTGCTTTGAGAATTCTGTATCGAATGGTGTCACATAGAAAGGCAATCGGCTCAAAATGATTGAATTAAACGCTTGCGTTTAATCACAGATGCCAGTGAAAACATTTAGTGATGGCACATCCTCTAATCATAGAAGATATTTCCACGTATGATGGATCACTGCGTAGAGCTATTAAATCCGGTTCGAATGAGCGTACAGTAAAAACGCTTCGAGAAGTTGGAGAGAGGATAGAGGGGATTAATCCAAATGAACCCGTAGCACGCACGTCACGCGTGTTTGAGAGATTGTGCATAGATAAAGTCAAACATAATTTAGTTGCGACATGCAAAAATGGCTTGTTGTAAATGTTAATGCTTCAGAGTTTAGTAGGATGCAACAATGAGCAAATGCCCTATCCCCCATTAACTTCCCCGGTTGAGGTAATGACTGAACATTTTATACATATCAACTGGAGCACTGTAGCACAAGTTTACTTGCAGAACTCATTGCTCAGATGAGACCATGCACCACTGCACATACGATTTGCATGTAAGGCGAATCCTTCAGACTCTCATGCTTCTTGCACTCACACTAATCTTATTGAAAAGGATGAGGAAGTTGAATGTTCAATAACACGTCTTCTATCTGAATTCACACACAGCACTGAATCCGCAAACCAACCCATGATAAGGCAGACAAACTTTAGCCAGAATGTAGTGGGCAGAGACACATACGCCGTATAAGTTAGTTACATGTCATGTGCCTCTTTCACAAGCAACGTACCAGTATATTACGTGGCACCAGTTAGGAAACAAAATGTAATGTCAGAAACTAAGCATATTGTAATTTTGAACGAACTACTTCTTACTGAAAATCACGGAAACTATCTAAAGCCCCAAAGTGAATAGGTTGACATCGCAACACAATATTACTGGGACATTCCACGAAAATGCCCACCAACAGGCAAGACTTAAACAACTTTCTTTCGGATATGAGAAACGTTTATTAAATCAGCTGATAAAAACTGTACGCTGCGCACTTCGGTAAATGATACTGTAACTGTTTTGCTTTCAATAGTAACAAGCCGATCTAATATTTATCATCACCAAATCTTTGTAGCAAACCTCTCTGGTACGGAGATGATAATATTCTTATTCTAATCACAAATCATCTTAAAACAAACCTGGAAATACACAAGCAGATATATGGCATGATACCTAAACTATCTCCCGATGACAGCCCCAGATGCTAGCCTACACTGCGCCGCTACGTCGTGCTACGGAACAGCCTTATCCTTCGCCAATCAACTCATTTTATGCCAGCAACAGCTTGCACCAATAATGTATCTGCATACGATCATACAACACAGATGATGATTACACATTCCAGCCTTTCCTTCGCTGGAGGTGTACATTAAAAAGCACATCAGCGCCCACTTATTTCACTGTCATGCCACCCAAGTTCATGAAAATAGAGGTTGTGATATAACCAAATCAATTTACCCTACCTTGTTTTTCTCTTATGCCGTGTATTATAAGTGTTCTTTTGAAATAACCATTACTAGTTTCAGTCGCATGGTTATTATTACTTACAACTTCCCCACACTGTTGTTATTGCCAAGACAGACATGTGAAACGCTGGTGGAGCGTCTAAGTAACGAAATGTAATGTAGCCTTAGGATGTTGGCTACATAATCGGCGGTATGAGAACATCCAGCTTCTGAGATGTGTGTGGTGTATCCATACTTCACTTTCAGGAATACGTTTACATGCTTGTACAAAAGCTTATGATCAGCACAACACCATACCTTTAGGATTTTCTGGTTAGCAATTTGTCCTCACGGACAAATGTGTTTCATTGTTTAAGCTGCAAGGAATAATTGTTCTAGTTGTCTAAACTAAGAAACACTCTGTACAAACGCCACGCTACGTCTCGTTTTGCTATGAAATTTTGTTTTCTACCGTATGAATAAGGGGCTCATACAAAAGAAGGAGCCATTTTTCCGGTTCTGATGGGATTATATCACTAAACTTGCTAACAATCTCCGTCACGGCAGCATCAATGTAATAGTCGTGCGATAAATACAAGCAGACTCTTCACCTTTGCTGTTTTAAACTAGAACTATTTGTTCGTGAGTATTAAATGGAACACAGATAGTTTATTTGCCGCACCGAATAGGGTTTTGCGGACTGACTTGTCTGAAATGCGAAATGATCAAAATAGGATACTGCAGAGTATCTTTGAATTGCTCGCTGGAGGATATCAGAATTTCTAGATCGTAAAGATTGGAGTTGCCGGAGATGAGAAAATGGCTGTTTCCTCTTCTCAAGTGCTTACCAGGGCCAAAATAAGGCGGGAATCTATTTGCAGTAGCAGACCTGAAACGCTAAAGAAATGCCAGAAGGTAACTCCCGTTGTGTTTCTGTTACAGACCACGCCAGATTGAGTGTATGATCAGAGCTTCCGGATAACTTACCAGTTTCCGCTCTGCATCACTGCGGTAGTGTAAAATTACCTTATGAACGTTGCGAGGGTGATCGTTTCAAAGAAGGTAGATAAAAATAGCATTACTTTGACTTTGGTAATTGCCGAATGCATGCAATTTTCCGTAAGGTCCCAGGAATATTACACTTGACCTAGTCGCAGTTCAGCATTTTTATTTAGCATGGATTATGCATTGGTGTAGGTACACAAAGTTTTCTTCGTTCACAGTATTGAGTCGAGAGCTGTGTGTTTCGTGTGTAATGTTGTGCCGACCGGTGAACCTTCGGTCACAAACCGTTTATTAGTTGGAACCGTCACATACTCCTTTGTTCAGATTCATTGACCCCACTATTACCCTTGGCGACTAATTTCATGAACCAGTTTCCACGACTAGCTCAGTGGTGTTATTCCAACGGATATCGGGATGTGGTGCTTTTCTATTGCTACACAGTTGTGCTTTACTAGGGGACGCTGCTTCCATCCGATGATAGGAACGTATGCTCTTGCGACCTGCATCCCAGAAGTACAAACCCACTGTTGTCATTTATCTGGATTGAAGAAAGTGATTCACGATACTTGGCTGCATATTCGTACCTTGTGAATCAGCATAACTTCGAGATCGATTGCACTGAAACTTTTACAACAGGAAGGGTACCGCAAATGTAGCGTCACTGCTGCCGATCCTGGGTGGTCGTTTCATTCTCATCATATTATGCAGGCTTGGAAACACTGTATAGAAGGATGGTCCTGTCCACAGATGACTCCACATATTCTGTTAAGTCTCGCTTTGCCTGATTGCGCTCGCGATACGGAATATTCAGGAAGATGCAAATGGAAAGGCTGAGGAAACAGTAAAACCTGTACCTTTCTGTTTGAATCTTATATTCCGCAGCGCCACCAGCATGCGTCAGGTTTATGTAGGTTTTCGTTAGACGGCAGTATTTACCCACGTCAAATTACTTCAGTGACCGTTGTGAGGGAGCTATTATAGTTGGGCACGCATCTGGCGCCGTTTGATAACATACCCACAAAAACACTGCATTGCGCAACCGCGAACGTGGCTGGGCAATTGCCTCAAGATTTCTAAAGATGAAGGAGACAGTATGTGGAAGAACGGTAACAGCACGGTGCCTTCCACCAAATATCATCCATTTATTCTCCTCACGGTTTTTCTAAATATATTAGACCCGATCACTCCTTGGGCACAATTATGCTATCCAGAATGATTTAAGAGCACATCGCCGAATCAGCACGGATCCAAACAACAGTCATGCACTACCAGTCTATTGCTTGCGCGTGGTAGTTGGACGAAAACACTGGAAAGTAGAACAGACTTCTCCAAGTTCCGGTTTGATACTCACTTTGCTGTGGCCGACCGCAGACTTTTGCACGACTGTAGTTTACCGGGTTTTAAATGGCTCAAGCAGACGCCCAAATGATCTCATTATGTGCATCGCCGACAGAACCTCGGACTAAGGGATCATGCGCCCTGAACCTTCTTCACTCAAACAACTATTTGCTGACAGCTCAGCATTCAGCACATATCCTGCTTTTCATTTAGTGACTCCAATGTTATTCCAATGGTATTCCGAATTAAAGGATTCACTCCAGACAGTCTAAGCACCACAGTAGCTGAAATAAACCATATGCTTCAGTTAGGTATCGTTAAACTACCCAACATACCATATACATCCTTTTCCCACGATCCCAAAGGAGGTCAAGTTTGCCTGGCTCCCTCTTAGTAGTTATGTTGCGCTAAACACTTATCACGTCCGGTCACTATCCGATCCCAAACACCGTGGATCTTTTAGCCAGTATGCAGTTGTAAGCGTAATTATTTAACTCGACTTTGAGATTACAATCGTATGCCGCCAGCAAAAGCATTCATCGAGCAATATGCATTGATTGACCTTTTGGTTTGCCAGATTTTTGCGCATAGCATGTAAACATTAGAATGCCGCACTTACTAACTAACAAACCAACAAATAATTTTTTGCTTTTTAAAATTTGTTTAGGCATGTATCTATGATATGTTGATCGTTAAAAACTTAAGAGAAGAGCACTTACAAAACGTGCGAACACTGTTAACTCTCTATCATTCTAGAGCGGATCGATGCATTTCGCTTCGGAGCCAACTCCGCAGTCAAAGTAGTATCGAATGAACTCAGATTTCAACTAGCATAATGCTTACTACTTTATGTGTAAGCGATAATATAAGTTAGCGAAATCTAACTAAATAACAAACGGATCAAATCAACAGAATTCCAAAATGATATCGGTTATGTGTTACGGGTTCCACAGATGGTTCTGTTTAACCGACGAAGGTCCTACGTCGCGGGAAATAGAACGATGTTCTTGCACAAACGCAAACTACGCGAATACAATCGACTTCGTCCTGATAACATATGACGTAATTTATTAAAGATAACTGTCATGATGTTATCTGAGACGTCATGGAATTGTCCTCTTCCGGTTACGAAGGAGGCAATCGTGCGGTGCTCGCAAAATACCGTCTCATTACTATTTATTTTCCACAGGTTATAATCAGGAAATCAATCATTATAGTAACACTCTTTGGAGACTTGGTATTTTTTAATATCATAATGTATCAAGAGCATGGATTCCACCAAAACCCCTCATTTACGAAGAAGCTGTTATCATATTTTGCTAGCTGGTCAGAATCCATCACTACTTGGAAAGGAGTCGACGCCACCTACATTCATCTCTTAAGGGATTTTGATTGTCTAGACCACCGCATATTTCTGCACAAGCTACGAAGCAGTGGGCTAGCTGAGTCGGTCCTAGGTTGACACATCGATTCCTACCTGAACGCTGCTTCAATTAGCGAGTTGGTAGGGATTTGACCAACCCGTGGAGGTTCAGTGTGGCGTCCCTCAAATTTTGGTTCCAGAAACGCGACGATTACTTGTGTCTATAAACGAGATCCCGGAATTGTAGACACCAAACTTTCTACTCTTTGCGCACAATATAAATCTATAGGGATGGGCAGCATGGTCGTTGAAGTAAAGCGAATGCACAAGTGTGCGACCGCATATGTAACAATCACCGAATCGGGAATTATTCACCAACTGAATAGAACATTTCTGTTCGGCATAATTGAGCAATGAGATAATATGGATAAAACGCCAATGCTTGACAAGGCCGGTGGGATTGTTTGTGGGAATAACGTCCGTTAAATGAATTTACACAAAAATGAAAAGTGCATCTGTGGCCTCAACATATTATCCACGTTTACACATTAGTATGCAAGACTACCCCGATTTCTTGGGGTTAGTGAGCACAGTGTTTTGCTGCTTCACGTGTTCACTCAATAAACAGAATTTAGATCAAATATTGCAAATATTGTAAAGTATCGTTGAGTCGCTGTTTAAAAAATGCTAGCGTGTGCGCTGATATGACAGAAGTCGGAAGAGCGATGCATTTTTAACAAACTCGAAGGGAAAAGGTTATTCCGGCGGCGTTCCGCCCGAATGTATTAGGTGGCAGTTTTCAACTTATGATCCATCGGTACTATATAACGGCTAGGCTTCAGGTGGTGGCAGCAACTGTGAGCTGGGTTTGGCATAACCTGGAATGTCAATGTAAAGTCACCCAGTGGACGACGATAATTTAAGCCGTAAACTCGTGGGCCCTTCCCTCACTTATCTTATGGCAGGTGGGACAATCCCTTCAAATTTTTCATTGCCCGCCGTTGTTCGGTCTTCGGTACAACTAGGTCGCGTTTTAACCAGATTTGCCAATCATGGATCGCTTACTCCTCATAAGGGCCTCACATACGAATTGAGCATTTTAGGCAAGATTGTGTTTTTCAATCTCTCAATGCCATCCATATCAGACAACATGTTAGTTTGTGGTTTTTGACACTAAAATGACCATGCCTAAGGGACCGAAGTCGTCCTGAATCACAAACTCCAACCTCTCGCTCTTGTTAGGCGGTTTTCAGAATGTCTTCGCCAAGCTTATATGCGTAAGTGGGCTTGTGACGGATGTTCACTGCTCAGCATTTCTCCGCGATAAACAAAATTTGATTTAATTCTAACCATTCAAAGGCGCAGTCTAAGACTCGTTGCAACGTATCGTGATCATTTCGCCAGTGGATATCCCTGCATATCTTGATACCATCTTCACAAAGCAGTACGTTTGACTTGATGACACTCGCAGGATTGTCGAAGAAGAACAAGAATAACTAAAGCCCCAACGCCAAACATTGAGCCACACCGCAATTCCCACGAAGTAAATCAGCACATGTACCTCGAACTCAAACCTGAAGGCGCCGGTGAAGGAGGAAGTTTTCGATCCATCCAAGGGCAGGTTGCAAACTCCACATGCCTGCAGATTTTGGAGAAGGATGCTGTGAACTTTGCGGTAGGATGCTTTAGGTACGTTTTGGTAGATGTCATCAGTGCCGGTTCAAATATCGGCTATCTCCGTCCCACTACCATGGGCAAGTAGTAGATTGGTAGTAAATTAACGATGCTGACGGAATCCTCGTTGCTCCGTTGTTATGATGATAGGCTTTCCGAAGTAGCTTCAGCTATGATGGATTCTATCATCTTAGAGAGCACTCGGCTCCGCGGAGATTCACTGGGATTTAGTGGGCTGCATATGAACGAATGCCACTTTTCAAAATCTAGATAATGATGCATTGCTTCTACATATAAGGGACGTGTTCTTGGTCCAGGTTATATTTGACAAAATCTAGTTATTGATTCAGCTATCAAAGTAGCTGTACCTGGTAGTGCTTTGTGAGGATTACTGTTAATTCCGGGGGAAATATGGAAGCGCAACCAAATTAACCACCTTTAAATGGTGGTCGATTTACACGTGACATGGGTAAATCCGGACATCTGGGAGAATGGGAATAGTATGTTACAAATGCTGGGAGTAAGTCGGAAATTCGACGAATCTTGTAGACGTAGGACGTCGGCTGCATACTTGGCGATGTTAGCATACCTACCAACTTGTAATGGAAGGGAAAACAACACGTTTCCACATTCCGGTGACTGTTTCCATGTCAGTACAGAATAATATTTTTAAACCCAAATCGTCCTTCCAGACTCTGATGGTGTACTAATTTGTTGTCGCGCATAATTGTGCTACGGTGATTACAATGCTTAAAATGGTTACCACAGTTGACAGGGTTAGGGTTCGCTCTATGCAAATGCCACCACACATTGAGCACAGCTGCACGACCGGAAAACGGAAACGTGTGTATCCATCTACGTGCTAACGAATCGATGCGGCCAGTATCACTTGCCTACCGAAATCTGCCATGGTCACAGTCTTTATAGAAACACATGTGAGAACTCTCATATTTATTGTGGTTATTTAATACGGCATTTTAAGTTACACCGTTGTTTAACTTTCTGCTTTTCAATTAGTCTTGTTTAAAGCGGCACTTGTAGTGATATGGCTACCTGACGGCTACCATTGGCACACGGGTGGTCGACAGAATACCATAATTAATCCTAAACATTTCGCGACTTCCTCTATAATGTCAGTGTGAATCCAGGTTTCTTACAATATTATAATGGGTAATTGAGAATAGCTACGACAATCGATTTCACTTTTCAAGCAGCTGTAGGATATTAGCACAGTAGAATAAGAATCCATATACCCCCGTGATTTTTATGCATACTGCAGACAACCTTTATCAACCTTTATCAACCTTTATAAACTTTCTGTTCACAGGAAAGCTACATGGAAGGGACTCTATGAACGCTTCAACAGCTTCGCTAGTATAGAGTGAAAGCGGTGGTTATTCAAGACGCTGTTTAATCGAGGACGCACAATATGCACTGATGACGTTTTAATCGGAATATCGGTTTATCACACAGACTCTACGAACCAATGGAAATCCTGAGGCGTTTATTCGATTTCACAGTCACTTGAAGTGAAACAGGCCGAGGGAACTTACTGTGTACAAACTGTCTGCTACTTCAATTAACTTCTAAAGGTGATATCTTGCCCGCCAAACTCGAAAAACATTTGCAAACGGCGACTAATCGGATATTCGTTGCCGCCAAATATTGCCCTATTTGGGAGACCAAGAAGTTGCCCATCTCTCCATTGGAGCCCACTCAACCGATTTTCGCCACAACCCGTTGCATCTACGTATCAATTAGTTGTGGTTACATTGCCAGAATATATCTGTCCGTGAGTAAGCGCATTAGAGAGAATATACCAAAACGGATTGCTAAACTAACTACACAGAAGCATACGAAAAATTAAAGGGTATCCAAGCTGCCTGCATCATCTGTCTCCAGACATCTAATCCAAACAATCCATGAGGTTGATCCTTTGTCAACATGCACAGTTATCTATCGAAATGAAAGCCCCAATATTTTGAGGTTTGCCGAAGCTGTGGCCCTTGACCGTGATTATGTGACAACGAATGCCTAACTCGTGCTCATTAATGGATGGAAAAAAAGGCGACCCCTGGATACTTAGGTAATTTTGATTATTAGCAAAGGTTGGCCTTGATTAATTTTTCCATTAATTTGAATGTATTTGCATATTACTGCCAGTTGCAGTCTTTGGATATAAGGAGGTATGGGGAAGGCCCTGAGAATTTCAATTCGCTGATGTGGTTTTAATTGTGCTTGTGAGGTTTTAAAGCGCTTCTGGCGTACATTATCGAGCAAGGGAAACAGCAGCTTGCCGTGGCAGCCAAGAGATAAACACAAGAGCTTAAACCAATCCATCGATTGTACTAAGGACAGGTTAGTTGATCAAACTTGTTGGTCAGAAATGGACATTGACACTTTCTTCCTGGATCTATCGAGTACAATATTTACAGTGGCAGTGTTCATTTTGTTCATAGAATGGCCAATAACCTGGCGGTCGTTATGAAAGTCATGAGTCCATAATTTAGTACATCATTTTTACTTGTACGATGATCATTCTTCCGCATAGGTAGTAGTTTCGACCGGGCCTACGGGGTGCATCTAGCGACAGGAGGCAGACTTTCGAAGGGGTTCGAGTAGCGACATGATAATAAAGCCGGTTAAGAGTCTGTCAACTGGTCTAACACCTAGCACTGCTCGAATGTGCACCTCCCTGAATACTGTGATATTCGAGCGATAGTAGGAAGATAAGTAATACATAAAAATCTTAGGAGCTCCAAAAGTTGATGTAGGTCTCATCATGGAGTCATGAGAAAAACATCAATAAACTTTGCCACGTCCAATATGGTGACAAAGACGGGTAGCAACGAGAGTGAAAGGAGTAAAATAAGTTGCATCATTCGCAATTCATTGAAAAAAACGCGCTTTTCAAAATAACCTACTAATCAGAGAGCAACAACCGTTCGTTCTACAACTTTGTCTATGCGGCGGCCTCGAAGGTAGCATAGCGAGCCGTGGTAATCCTCCCACCACAAACGGATTCATTTCCAATCATTAGCACCATCGTGGTTGTTTCGCCGACGACGTGTGTGGTACTCGACCGCATGTATTATGTAGTCTAATGTAAGTCTCGACAAACAAAAGCATTCACTATCTTCGCCGTGTATCGTTGCGGGGGTCAAAAACCAGAGAATAAGTTGCGCATGTGAATGAGCTGATTGAGAGTGAGGGAACCGTAAACAGTGCAAGACAACGCACACGTGAATGACTACAGCCATCTGACATAGCGGAACACACATAAACTAAGTGCACATGAAACAAGAGCGTTTACCAGTAAATTGTCATGTCTACAAAAACCAAGTAATAAGAGTTCGGGTATTACCGCAAAACCTTGAACAATGGCATCACCCAGGATGAGCTTCAACAGAGGACAGAAGGAGTATACTGTTTCTGACACCCAGGGAGGTAAAATAAGACTCCGTGGCTCTTCAATATATGTGCTTGCTGCCTGACTGCACCGGGGTTGCATAAACCCGTTTCAAAATATAACGATAATACTAATCATCACGCAGAGCAGCAGAGGCATATTTTTATAAAATAACTGGTGGCGTGCAAGAGGAAACTCGTGTCTTGGTAGGGGTGATTACAAAGTTACCTTTTACAGCAGTATCTTATGGCACATTATATATTTATCAACACTAGATCCGAAATTACATCATAAGGTTTGCTATTGTTTCCCATAGAGGTAGCTTATTTGCCTTCATCGCCTTTTTCAGTATGGTACTAATTGCTTGTGCAAGTACAAATCTATATCCTGGACTGTTGCGGTGTCACTTGACCTCCTAAGGATAATTATATTGCTTCTGCAGACGTAAGATTTCTGACATGCAATTTCATTTTTGACAATCTAAATTGTGTTACTAAGATCCAGTTAAGCTAGCGCATTTTCGCAAATCTGCTTACGTGTATATCTCGCGTCACGGCATATTCAATGACAAAAAATACGCTAGGCCAGGTTTACCAAATAAAGATATTTCAAAACAACTATGTGCCACTGTTGGTTCCTGACTAAAGCGGATATCTCGAGTGGCAGGATACCATAATTGTTAAACTTATTAGCAAGGCCAACCTGCTGTGTGGTATACTGGCTTTAGGAGACACTTGGTCGTTTCTGCATTGTACGGGATGCACGGTCCTCGTGATCGTGTTAGGCTCAATAATGGTTCTATGCACATGGTTTGTGTGTGATGCGGGCTACGAATTAATCACCGCCTTGTGTGTGCACCTGAATTGCCAAATACAGCGTGCTTTTGTTTGCCTGTGAAGCAGCATTTCCCGGCTCCGTTGCTGAAACGTGGCTCCCATCAGCTTGCTTCCCGGTCTGATTAATTCGAGTTTACACCAGCTAAATGGTGCGTGATTGGAACTGTGGGTGTTGTGACTCAAGCTACTTATGGTTATTCTGTAGTCACAGGCTTCCTACGGCTCCTCGAAGGAGGCCGCAGTGACAAGTGAATCCGAAGGCTGATGTTGTCTTATAAATTTACATATATGTATAATGGCAACAGTCTATAATATAGATCTCGAGCAATGCACAACCATGGAATTTGGAACTAAGAAGAGTAACTAACACAAAAGGTGTAAAAAGGTTTTGTAATGAGTGGAAACGGGACAACAAAATTTTTTTTGTACGCACGCCTTTCTGTAAGTTATTGCGGTTTGCTTTTTGTATTTTTTAAATATGAATTCAGCTGACTTTTGCACATCACTTCCAGTGCGACCGCTTTTGCGTCACTGCTTCCTTTTTGGTACCCCGCCGAGCATTCGTGTGGACCAGCGTTGGTTAGACAAGATGTCATGGATTTCGATTCAACTTATCAAATAGTGCTGATGAATTTACGTCTTCCGAAGCTATACGAAACATACGAATATCTTGAGTGTTCTTTTTCGATAATGTACTTTATTCGGTCAATCATATGAAAGAAAATTCGTATGCATGCTAACAAGTGTAAATCACGCGCAACTTCATGTACACAAAGCAACAATATATCAAATGGCTTTATAGGAAATTATAATGAGGTGTATCAGAAGAAAAACACAGTTCTACAGAAGGGAAAAATCCAGATGTCTTCTGATTAATGACCAGCTTCATACGGAACCATTTTTCTAACTCTAGTAGCTTGCAATATTTACTTACATTCTCGTTTTCTTTAGCGCATATATATCGCCGTCCGATGAAATCTCTGTGAAGACGGGTATTCTCTGGGACGAAACGTCCTTGGGAACAAACTTTATAGAATCCCTCTAAGGTTGCAGAATATTTTGGCTGCACCCACATGGATCTGAGATATTGGTAAACTACACCCGAATATATGAGCCTCAAAGGGAAATGTTTCAGAGAATAAAACATTAATAAATGGCAAACGCCGGATAAACAATGTCGCTCGGTGTCAGAAAGCGTCATAAAGAGAATTCCATGAACGAATTTACAAATGACGCAGTGCGCGACAGTACCAATAGTTAAAGTAACTACGGGAATTTTTTATTTATTAGGCATCATGCCCCTTACGGCCACAATAGCAGGTGTAATGTGGGCTGTTAAAGGAAACGAATAAGAACTACACAATTAGAGAATACACACATGACAATGGAGGAAACGGACTTTAGTCAGGCCGGCAGCGATCACGCAGGTGACGGAAAAGCAAATAGAACGAGCTCGAAACGTAACGTGCGCAAGGAACTTGGCCAGGATCGCACTGCGCAAACAAAGCCCAAGCTTAATTGCAGAGCGGCGAACGCAATCACTAAGAGCGAAAGTGTCTGAGGCAAAGAGTCATAAAATATATGTGCCGATTTGCCAATAAATCAAACAGCAACATTTAAGTCTATGAATGCAGCTGTATCCCCAAGCCTAATAACGTAACCGACAAAAAGCGAAACAAAAGCTTAAAAACTAGGCACATAATAGGACGAAAACTAATAGTTGCATGCATTTCGTGTATTCTCCTCGATACGATTAACAATAACAGGTTTGCAACCATCTACTTAACTGTGGGTTTGACCAAATAAATATGAGGTGTAAATAAATGAATGAAGTTCCTCTCCTTTGTCTGCAACATCGTAGTGTAGTATTCTGGTGTGTGTATGTCAGATGGCAGCATACTTTTTCAGGCTTCATAACGAAGTAATTTCCATCAGCCAGTCTGTTCATGACTTTAGTTTAAGATATTCTAGTTCGTTAAACTTTAGCGAATATACAAACCATATCGTGAATACGCTACGCAGTCTGTTGGGCTCATATGCCAGCTGTTAACCTTAAAGAAACAATACGAATTGCTTTCAAAACCAGTATCTGGTCTCTGCTTGAACAATGCTATTTTTACGTTCAGTAACGTGCAAAAGGGTGACTTGAGAGCCACTAAAACGTCCAATGCGTCTTTAGCGAACGCATATTTGGCTATTCAATCGCTCTACCATACTGAGTTTGGTGTAGGCAGCTGAAACTTGTACCTCTGTGGCAAAAATAATGCAATTTAATCTGTGCTTCCACCACAGACTTGCGTGGCGCAAATACGTCGTTGGAAAATATGGTTTGTATTTACGGAAAATTACTATTTATGAACTGCGACAAAGTGAATGTATATTCTCTTTATCTAACTTCAAGACCAACCTAAGGAGAAATTTCTGCCTTCTTAAATATGGTATTTTATAGAATGAGCTACCAGAAGGGATTTGGGGTATTAAATATTTTTGCATGTTTAAGAAAATGATAAAGTCTAACTGTCAACCAACAGATTGAAATGTATCTTAAAAATGCAAGTTGATGATGAAAAGCTGTAGCAGGCGAGCCGGATAATGTATGATGCTGGAGAACATCGACTCGAAATAAATCTAACAAATACACCAGAGCAAACATTATCACCTGGGATGAGCTCTTAAAACCGTTACTTTTACCATACTCTACGACTACCTCCTAGCAGTATTACTCCTTTCAAACTTCATGCTTACTAAGTGTATTCCGTTTTAAATGGTGAGCAAAATTATTTAATGTTGCGGAGCCGGAACCCTTTTCGTACTAGTCCCACAAATTGATTAATTTGCAATATTGTTCTGCGTTTCCCTTCCCTACATTATTTCTGCAATGCTAACCATTTCCCATTCGTTCCCGGAGTTAATAATCTCTAAACTTAAACGGAAACTCAATGATGTCATTAAGCGATTCCTTATTTGAGTTTTTGCTCACGCACTATACGTGCAGTTTTCTGTATCTGGCTGTCACAGTGCCTAATTTTATCGTGTGATCGGCTTGATCTATTTTTACGCTGATGTAAAAAACAACCGCCTATTTTTACATTAGCTACATAGTACCTCTTTCACATAATGTTCTTGTTCCGTATACTTCCTTATTTCATCGTTGGCCACGAATGGGCTGATTTCTTGTAATGACGAATTCTAACTTCCAGATTTTAAAACATTACCTATGCAAGGCACATTGCCATAAATTGACTGGCGTAAAAGTGCCATAATAGCATGATCCGCATGTCGGGCTGGACTGAGGCTTCATCGCTCGGAATAAATGTTAAAAATATCCATCAAAGGCACTCAATATTTGATAAAAAGGTGAGAGCTCTTATGTTATTGTGCCACACCAACACGCTGCCAGGTATAGCATGGAAGTGCGGGCGAAATCTTCCGAGGCAACACGTTGCATGGATGCAGGTCCCCTGAGGACGGTTCCACGAGTGGCCGTATTTATTTACCTGGATATTTGTTTAAAGCTGCATAGGTTATAGTTCCTGGTTTTTAAATTACTTCAATACCTTATACATACAAATTACTTCAATATCCGTGTTTATTCCATTGTAAAAAAGGTGAACAGATTGATTATTTTTGCGATCCTGTTGTACGTATTGATCAGACAAACTAGTTGGAATGCATCTAGAATCGCCGAGAAATATACCATTTATTTATTTACTTTTTATTGTCCCGAAGAAAAGTTGTTTTGGAACCAAAAAGGCCTGCTTTATTCGGCTTATGGCAACAGCCTCTGCAAACCTGAGGAAGCGGGGATTAAATTGAATTAAGACAGTTGTAAACGCTGATTCCAGCTCTAACTGATGAAGCGTTGTTGTGTTTGTTTATTAAGGAAGCTGACGGCCTGTGCGAGTAAGGAATTTAGTGAGACAGGATGCTTTTCAACTTCATGTCGAAACCATATCGGCATCTGATCCTTTATTCGTGAAATAAGAGACCGATTGTTTCTGATTATGTAACTGTCTCTGCAGTCGCACACGAATTGGTATATACAATGAGAGTTGCCCGGATCTGTTAAGCTTACTTCGTTGGAGGCACTGGCAAGGTACCAGTTATCGTTGATGATCAAAACCTGAGCAGCAAAGTAGCTTCCCTGAATATAAGTGATTAAACTTCTCGTGGTTTAAAAAACACTAAAGTCGCCCTTGAGAGGCCACACGATAGAGATTTTTCTTTGGTTGCCTTATGCACCAGTTATTTCGAGCCTCGTTGTTGGCTTACTTTCTCTATAATAGTATGGGGGTAACCGATCTGATTAAGTGTAGTTTTACCTAAATCTTGCTCGATGGTTAGACAATCAGTCGAGCAAATTCGTCTAGCACGACAAACAGAAGTTTTCACAAGGATCTCTTTGTGTCACTCTGATGTGAAGCAGATGAAGTGCAGGTACTGATGGACCATATTGCTTTTCTTCAGATAAATTTATATGGACGGAAGCTGTTAAATATATACAAAACCCAAACTCTGTGGCTAACCTCAAATTCATGGCATCCGCTTGCTTGGAGAAGGCCGAATGCACACATAAGTGTTTAAGGAAATTCACGCACGCCTATTTCATGTGATAAAGGATCTAGCGTTGGGTTGTCTTGTAGTGTTCGCTAACTTTCTAAATCCACTCTCGACCGTACAAGGCAAAATCGGAATACTCGGTCGGAGAACTCGCTTACAAACAGCCAGGATGAGAAGCCAATCGTTATTGATCCTAGTACGTAGGTGGTGAATTTACCAAACCTACAACTTGACGCGTTAGTGTAAGAAACATTGTCATGTTGACTTTATTAAAATCATTTCTCCTAGAAGACTTAACAGGTTTTTTATAGAATCCCAGTTTAAGAACTTGTTTGATCAATTTAAGGAGATTCAACCATCTAGTCCTGAGACTGTTTTTTGGTTTATGAACACATTGACCTACATTGCTTACGAAGTTAAGGTTGTGCCAATTACTGAAGAATGCTCACTTACAAGCCGAAACCTTCAGGCGTTGTGTAGACTGCGTACAAAGAAGGTAGTCGTGATGAAACTAAATAAGGGCTCTGGAGTGATGGTCATGAACAAGACCGAGTAAGCTCAAAAAATTGGTATGATACTTAACGACCCGAGCAAATCTAAACTATATAACACTATAGAAAACATAACCGACGTTGTAGCTCCCATAGCTGCATATATTGAAAGGTTTTCCTTTATCGCGTGACTTATAGAGATATCGATAATTGTTTGCAAGGAGTGACAGCAATAAGTCCTATTCATTATAGACACCGAAGACGCACAAGAGTGGAATACGGTGTATACGGATAAAAGTGACGCGGAATAAATTGGATAGCTGTTTAGTGAATAAACTTTCGCCTCTGCGACAAACATCCAATGCAAATAGTCTTAAAGATTTATTTCATATTATCGGTGATTCAGATGATATCTACTTACCGATAAAGCCATGGGTTAGTTCGCTGTGTAATATCTAATCACCGACATCTCACTACAATGAACGGTTGACGACATATCTGAAATAGCTAAGCAATCAGTTTATGCGTTACAAATGCCCGTCGAATTTCTAAAGGAATCCTTGTTTTTATATCGAGCAAACGTTCGCTTCCAATTGCAGAACACATGAGCTCGTCAAATTGGTAATGTGGCAATGGGTAGTCCCCTAGTTCCAGAAACCCCCGACTTAATTATGATGATAGAAAATGGCATATCCGCAGTAATAGCCATGTTACAATACTAAAATAATTATGCAGATGGCATGTTGGTCTTTGGTTCCTCGTTGAAGCAGATTGTTCAGTTGGTGCAGCCAATAAACAGTGCACATGTCAACTTGCGCTTCACCTGCGAAGCGGAATAAACGGTGTGCAATTCTTAGACATCCTCGTCAGTCACAGTTATGACGGGCGCATTAGGATTTCTATATACAGAAAAGCCAAATGGTCCGCCAGTAGCTGCATTTTACCAGATTCACACCAGTACGGTACAAGCGGATGTCATGAGTTTGAGGCTAGCCACAGAGAGTTTGCGTTTGCTTATACTTAGCAGCGTCTATCAACATAGTTCTATCGGCGGAAATGGAATGTGGTCCGCTAGTACGTGCACCTCACCACATTCACACCAGAGGGATACAAACATACCCTTGTGAAGACTTAAGTTTGTCATGCTAGACGAATTTGCTCGGCTGATTACCTAGCCTTCGAGCTATATATAGGTACGACGACACTCATTCAAAGTGGTTACATCCGTAGATTTATAAAGAAATAAAGTCAACAGAGAGGCCCAAAGGACTGGTGCATACGTCAAGCAAATACAGATCCATATTTTGTGGACTTTCAAGGGCGACGTTACTGCTTCGAAAACCACGAAAAGTTAGACCACTTCTATTTAAAGTGACTACATACCGCTGACAAAACAAAGAAGGCAAGCTTGTCAGCTCATCATCATTACTAACTACAAGGTCTGTTATGAGTTATCTGCGTTCCGCCAGGCGTTTCATAATTACACCGTCTCAATCAAAGTTCGTCGGCCCCCGGCCGGCCATGCCGGCGCCGGCATATTTATTCGATCGTTTTTTCCCATGGTTTTTGTTTCAACACCGCACCGATCCACCGACCTCGCTGGCGAAGCGTCAGTAGGGCTACGTGAACATCTACAGCGATGGGCAATTCGGAGTTCACAACCTCCTTTGCTTCCCATTTTCCGTTTTTATAGGAGAATCCGATATATCAAAGGCTCCAGTTTGAGCTTCTGCATTCCACGTTGTATTTCCGATCTTGTTTCAAACAAGCTCGTTCAAGGGTTGTTGGACTCTGGAGGCCAATGTGTGTGGGTTAATTCCTTGACGATTTTGTCTGCTGTCCATGTAGTACACGGGGCGCGCGGCCCGCAGGAATGTACGGGCAGCGAGAGTAGGGTGTGCGTTTTGAGGTGGGATATGTGGTGCTGCCTGGATCGTCATTTCACCTTATCAGGGGTTGCGGTGGGGCGGACGGGGGGGCCAGTTGTTTTTGGTTTGTTGTTTGGGGGGTTCTCGGCTCTCGCGTCGCCGCGCGCATTTTTTTTTTACAGTGTGTTTTTGGGTTTTTAAGCGGTTTTTCTGTTCTTCGCCTGTTCTTTGTCTTTTTCTCTTGTTCCCTCTTCTTTCCTTTGATGACCCAGTAAGGTAAAAAGTAATTTTGTTAAGGTTAGGTGGTATACAGTGTTACTCCAGTAGTAAGTTATTGTTAAGTATAGTAGAAGTTTTTAAAGTTAAAGTCAAGGTGAACACATTGTGTAAGGTTACACAGGGGTCTTTTCGGATTTCTGGGACTTTGACTTTGGTTCCTCCATTTATACGAAAGTCCGCCCGACAGCTGTTGTTGAAGTGATGGTGTATGCACGTTTCCAGGAACTTGCCGCCGCGCGCCGAGATGATTGATTGAAGAATTTGAAGAAGAGGTGATCGAGATGACCCTGGCGGCGCCGCCCGCGCGCCGAGAGGATGATGGAATATATTATAATATGTTCCCGCTTCCGCTTTCTGGATTGGCTTTACTATACACCACTACGCCGACACGATATCATCCCCGTTTTACACACACCACGTTTTTCCACAAATATCACATCAGCAAATTCGCAGCAGCAAAGGAGACAATCGCAGCAAAAGAGAGTCGGAAAGGTTATTGTGTATTACTGGAAGGTTATCGGAAGCGGCGGGCGATCGGTGGAAGGTAGTTGTTTAGGTATAAACGGGGCGGGCGGGGCTGGGGGCTCATGAATAAATCCAAATAAGGCCCCCCACCTTCCTCTTATACTGATTAATGTTTCTAACTAACGGTAAACGCACCCGTTCACGTCGCCCGCGCCCCCCCGTCTTCTCTCGATCTTCCTGTTTTATTTGCCAGTTGGCCATATAGTATCCTGAATTCTCAAGTACCAGGACCCGTTGGCGGGGAATAGTGCTCGCGGCTGCCTGCAGCTATAGCCGCGATATTCAAATAATGTCTAGCCAAGTCATGATGGAACTGGCGGAGATAACGCAAGCGAGTCAAGGAAGATTTCATTCAGTCTTCGGAAGAAAATCGGAAGTCGACACAGAATCAAGGTTACTTCCCATTCGGGCTTGTCTTACATCTAGAAGACCACAGGAGGAGTTTTTGTACGGTGGCTATTGTTTGTGCCTACCTCTATCCACGCCAGCGTACACCCGCCGTCAGCATTTCTCTCGCACATACTTGCCTTGTTCCACTCCTCATGCCTCGAGGTGGTATTGGGTATCCTTCTTGAGAGTCCATGGGGGGACGACCGATCGGGGCCGATTCCAGAAAGCTCCGACTTACGTTGGCGAGAGGGGTTGCGAGGATGGATGTGCGCACGATCCAATCGCCAAAAAACCCATATTGTACTGCTGTTCATCCGTAAAACATAGGGTTGGTATTTGTTGATTCCAGCGACTGCATAAAGAGTAGGGCTCAAATGATAAACCAGCAACGACCGACTGCGAAGATCGCATTTCTCCACGATTAATGAGTGGTAGTGACCCGCATTCCATTAGCAACTTCCCACGCTTTAGATCAATGACAGCTTTATTGAGCGCCAGGAAATCTGCTCCCAATATGGTTTGTTTCGCATCTTGTGACACAAGATAGGAGTGGTTTCGCTTTCTTCGCCGCATTCCTAAGGTGTGTTTCGCTATCTCATCAGTTCCCACTGAATGACCGCCAACCGCTCTTACGATCGTGCAGCACGACTGCAGCTTTTCACCTTGTCGATGGTTGATTAGTGACACCGCGGCACCCGTATCGATCAGACACCTTTCCATCGTTCCGTCTACTTCCACCATTGCTTCAACCGCACTCCTGCTCAACGCCCCAAGTACACAATCTTTGATTCGCAAAGAAAAATAAGGTTGCACACGTTTATTCGTCCACCGAGTAACACCACGCCTCTGCGGACATTGTCTCTTCCAGTGCCCCGGTTTACCGCAGATGAAGCAACATCCCTTTGTGCGCACCCGATAACGCTGAACGCGAAGCCCATTGATGTCTTCCGTAAGCTGCTCCATCATCCGTTCCAATTTGTCCATCCGTTCCACATTTTCACGTGGCTCTTCCTTCAGCGCAGCTAGTGGTGCGTCGCCCAGGTCTCGAGTAACTTGCGCCAGCTCCTCCAATTGCATCTTCCGAGTGGCATTTGCAATCCGAACGCGCTCCGCGGTTGGCTGGGGGAGGCCGGCCAAAAACTGATCCACCAGCAACTGCGTCCTTGACGGCCCATCCAACCCCGGCAAGGCGCGGTCCAACAAGCTCCTGAGGTGCACCGCAAACACGAGGGGATCCGTCCCCGCACCAAGCCGCGACGCCTTGAACCGTCGCATCGCCTCCTGGCGGTCCGCTGGCGTGTCCAGGCCAGAGAGTAACGCTTCCTTCGCGGCGGTCCACTCCAACTTGACCGGACCTCTTCGCGCCGCCTCCAGAACCGCCTTCGCCCTGCCCTTGAGGAGACTCCGCAGGGCCGCCATCTTCGCCCGGTCCGTCTTCAGTCCTACCGCATCTGCCACCTCCTCGAAATCCTCCAAAAACACCTTCACATCCCCGTCTTCAAATGGCTCCGGCCAGGGGATCTTCATGGGTTTTGAGGTCACGGCACCAAATGTAAGAACCCGTGGCAGGCGGTAATTGTTTATTACTAAAGTGGCTTATACTAGGTGTGTTCGTTCATACATTGGATGCGTCCGCTCATCTGCGTGATTCCCATACAGTTACTTTGGAGGCATCCGCTCATCCGCGTGATTTCCATAGAGTGTTTCCCAACTGGTGCTCGTCTCTGTGTTTACTCCTCGTGCACATGGAACTGGAATCCTGAGGTCATCTTCAACTTTGGGGAAGTCGGCAAGGCTCGCTGTTGGTGTGTCAG
>CALYDF020000538.1:0-40992 GCA_944474145.2 Dicrocoelium dendriticum | reverse complement strand
ACTGCAACATATCCGCGCACTGGGGATTGCGTATGCAAATTCATCCTGTCAACGGTTGGTTCCATAAGGTGACGAAGCCGATCGAATCGGTTCGTAGAGTGCAGGATAGCAGTTGATATGCCATGCAGAAGTATAAACCCTTCCATTGACTTGGCTGGATCATAAAGTTTAGTGAATGTGTACGATTGAATTGAATAAAGTCGCCCTCCTAGCCTGTTAAATGTGTTGCTACTATATTTACAGCGAGAGGGAACGACGACAGCATCAGACAATCTCTGATTGACACAGGTAGTAGGTCGATTTATCGCATGACTCTTCTCGTGCATGAATGATCCACTAACTGGAGCGTGGCCTTGAGGCTGCCATAACGGGAAGGTCACAAAAGTCATAAATCATCTCACCGGAAGCTGCATTAACCAGACCACTAGGACTAAAGATGAAAGTTTTACGGTCTAACTTATCTGACACGATAGCTGTTCAACAAGTACAAATCAATTTATCATCCGAACTACCGGAGTTGGTATACACAATTTGTGCGACAAGCCCTTTACATCCCGAAGGATTTACCAGTCTGCAGTTTAGTACAAAGAAATAAGTGTAGTCCTTCCGTCACTCATATGAACATTTGGGCCTAGTACTCTAGTCGACACATGTGAGTACTCCACAAACTTTCTGTTGGGCAATTCATATGTATGTTAGGCAAGGTGGTTGCGGTTGCAGATTTTACGCTTTTTCACCGCTATCGGGCTAGAGTGACTTGCACGTACACTGGTTCCGCATTACACTAGTTCTAGTCGAATTCCATTTATGTTACTTGCTCAGTTGTGTTTATCCTTCGCTTATTCCCTGCTTATTTTTCGCGTTGCTTTTCCTTCATTTTCCGTACTAGTCGCTTGGCATCCTCTCACACCCACCCCTGTTCAAAATCACCTATACACTAGATCAAACATAATATATACCTTTTTGATTTACTCTGTATCTTTTATTTCACCGCACATCTACTGTACCTTTTGCGTATATCTTTTCTCTCCTATTCAATGTTGGGTGCTTGGCATCCCCGGTTTGGCTGCGCTTGATGTGAATGCGAACAAGTTGCCTAACTGTAGAAAAACCGCTACCTCCATTATACTGGCTCCAGTAAACAGTTGCTGTTTGCTTGTGGAGACTGGGTGCATGGTTTTCGTGGCTGTGCTCCGCACAAAGAGTGGGTTTATGCATCCAGTGTGGACTGGGCTATCCCCAAGCACCGCCTTGTGTACTTTTGGTACACATACCTCCCAGCTAGGCAGATAGAATATTTCTGCTCTGCATTTTGTAGGGCTGCAGGCCGACTCCATTGAGGAAACATTGGTCCCATCCACCTGCTTCTCTGTCTTATTGCTTCGGGTTTACACTAGATATGGGATGCGTAGGTGGAACTGTTTGTAGTGCAGCGTGAGCCACCCATGGTTCATCTTTAGGCGCACGCTTCCTGTGGGGATCTTCTATAAGGTCAATGTTCTTCAGTGGCTATCCTGGTGAAATTGCGGTCGTTACTGGGTCACATCTGTTTCGTTTATTGGAATGGCGTTGTCGAACAGGTTTATTCGTCTCCTCTGACCACGAGAACTAAACCGTTGTGTCTCTTACCCGGTGATTTGCTGGCAACTCTATGTTGTTTGGTCAGTTTGGTTCTATACGGGTGGCATTGTCGTTTCCAAAATGTGCACACTCCCTGGTAATCTTACACATCGGAAGTGTGCTGGATGCGAATCATTCTGGAGATTTGTGTGCTCCTCCAGGCCAACATCGAACTAGAGACCCACCCCGCCAGTTGGGCATCGCATACATTAGCACCGAACCCCGAAACCTCCTACAGTCTGTGCACAACGGCACAATTGGGCGTTTCAAGCAGGTAACAACAATGGCTCTCAACTCACCGAATTAAGCTTTATAGTCCAATGGAAAATAAACGGCAGATTATAGAAACTGACCCAAAGGTTGATATGTCTTCATAGTGAACACAAAACTCATTTCCCGACTGTTGAGACTATTTCATGCCCTCAACTGATCATGCATGCGCATCAATTAGTAATAACAAGGCAGAATAGGTAACAGGACCGCACTGATTTCTGCCGATGATTGGCTGTGATATAACCGTGATAACCCCACTGACGAGGGGTAGTAAACGCTGAAGCGGGAGATCCCCGATGCTCTAAAGAAACATGTAGTATCAAGGCTCAATGCCTCAGGTCGACAACACCCTTGGTAAAATGACTGGCTATTGTGCGAAGTTTACAATGACACCAGGTAAACAGCTTCCTTGCGGTATTCCTTAACCGCGTGTCATAAGGAACTTCACATCATAAGTAGCTCAACAACCTGTGAAATGGATGTCAACCTGAACTCACGTGATAAGCTTAGTTTCTCAAAAAAGGCCAAATGTTATTAAGAAGAGGCCATTAACGCTCAGGACTCTTACCAGAGCAGTTTGAATTTTACGTATTTCCACAATAAATAAAACTTTGTGATATCAGATATGAACTAAGTCGCTCGTGCTTGGCATCCCTGTTAGATGCGCAGCATTGTTGTTTTTGGAAAATTTGTAAGATGGAGAGAGTAAAAGAGTTAAATGTTTGCTCTATCTTTTTACTAACTTGAACGGAAAGCTCCTGGAGTGTATGATGTACACTATCGACCACTGAGGCGGGACATTATATTGACGCATCAAATACTAAGGAATGGCAAGCACACGTCCAGTCCCACATCACCGGCATGAAGCCAACCCGAGGGATAATTAGTGACCTTTGAATGCGCAGAAGAACCGGTCAGAATGCCGTAGTAGTTATCCTCACTTCGAACGCGCCTGTCGTGAAACGTCATTCCGACTTTTCATTACCACGGTTTTTACGGTTGCTTTGCTCAACAAGAAACTTGAGTTTACGCTACACCATCGACAGTAAATGATTTAGCTTCAGTTCACTGGGATATGAGTAAAGCAACTATATTACACGAACAGATGAAAACTTAGGGCGAGTTCGCCGATGCGCTTCATTCTAGCAACTTTTCGATTATTGGCTCATCACTAGTGGACTCGATAAACCGCACCATTTTACTCGTAATAAATCCACTGTTCCCTTCCTCCACTTATGAAAGTCATGTGTTATTTCCACCATCAGGACGGTCCGCAGCCTCGTCCTGTACAATACTGTTCAAGAGTAAAGGAGATTACATTTTTGTCTCATGGGAGAAGCAAAGTCACGAGCCCAGCTCGTGTTTTTTTCACAGTGCTTGAGCGACGGAAATCAAGGATGCTTTTGTAGTCCCTAATGCTGCTTCGTATAGAGATGAACCAACCACAGATACCTAGCAAGTAGTTGAAGGTCCTGCTACAACATTTTGCTCTTGTAGGGTACAAAGGAGATATGTGGCATCGGTTTGTAACGGGTATATAAGGAAATACCTCACAAGTTCAGTAGAATGTTTAGGGTTAAAATTAGAAGATGAGCAATGATGTCGGTAACATTTCACCCAAGTTAGATGATTCGCCAAGGGGTTTAGAGTAGCACAGATGTGGGTACTCCTGCCTGGAGTTAAGGATGGTCATGACACCGTCCACTGTTTGTTCCCCCTAATGCCCTCATCTGACGGTCATGGGCTACGTCACGTAGAGTAAATGTGTCAAGAAATCGTCAAGCCGTTTTTGAATAGGGATAAGATGAATGCATTAATTACATGCGCCGGTAAGGAGTTCCACAACTGTGACATTAGCGGGGAGAAAATGTTTCGTCAACAGTCCAGTCGGCTGTATGCGTGGCCAACTTAAACCGATGACCTCTCAGAGATGTGTTTTGTCTGAGTTTCAAAAGATAGTGACATATTTGCTTGAGTTTTTAGGATCTGCTACACCAGTATTAGACCTTCCCGTAGACCATGATAACGTCCGGTGTGCATTTTTAGACTTTTCAACCTGAGGGGATAGGGAAGGTCAGACAACCCTTAGACATTCTTCGTCGCTATATGCTGTGCGGTATCGAATGCGATGAAGTGGTGCTTTTGCCAGGGTTGCCACGCTTGGATAGCCTATTCTGCATCCGGCCTCACGTAGGCGCCAAGTACTTTCGGAAAGACTGAGGCGTCGAACTTCCCGAAAGCCTTACGAAGGAGGCTGAAGAGTTGGTTTGCTTACTTTGATGTCATTGCAGTCTGCCTCAAAAAGCCAAGTTCATTTTGCTTGAGTACGCCGTGATCTCGCTCACGAGAATCCTGCTGCAGAATTTTTGGAACTAGCCGGTAGTTGTGAGTGCTTTGATGGCGTTTGCTCAGAGGTTTGTACTTAGCCGCGTTGAACTGGATCATGTCCTTGATATACCGTGTGTATGCTTATCTAGATCGCTTTGTAGGGCTGTGTGCTACTCCAATGTAGTGATAGCACGCCATAATTTAGATCAAAGGCAAATGCTGAGGGAATTTGAAGTTAGTGCCCTCGCGAGATTATTTATGAGGACTAGGAACAGGTTGGGACCGACTACCGAACATTGAGTTACGCCGCGCTGGAATTCGATTGGATGGTATATGATGATGCAAACCCTCACGTTCAAGTGACGTTGAAGAAAAAACTCGCTTATCCAACACAGAACGAGATCACGGATTCCATAATTTGTAGGTTGTGCAGTAGAACGCCATAGTCCAGACGGTCGGATGTCTTTGAAAATCTAGTTAGTTGGCATATACTCCTACAGCAGCATCCACAGACTCCGTCCAGAATGCAAGAGCAATCAGTACAAGACTGTGTCTGACGAAAACCGTGCTGCCCCGGAGTGAGACTTTTGTTACTCTCCAGGTACCCCATGAGTGCCTCGGTGCAATTGGACACAGTTATGTTGGAGATCAATGGGAGTAGTGTTATTGGACGATACTTTTATGGTTCAGCAAGGCTACACTTTTGTGGATTGCAGTGATGATCCCGTACTTCCAAATTGTGGGAACTTACATCTAGTTAAGTTATTGTTGAAAGAATATTGTTACTGGTTCGGCCCAACTCATAACAGCCACTTTCAACGCCTTTGGACGAATGCCGTCTGTACCAGGCGAGGTGAAAGGCTGGATCCCCTACAAGACTTTGCCCAGAGTTGCGCATCGCAATTGGCTATTCCCCACCGAGTGGTTCCACTTGACTAGTTTTACCCACATTTTTGAGTTATAATAAACATTGTATACTGGAGTCTACGAAGAAATTGAGAAAAATGAAAGAGTGCGGCAACGTTGACGAATGCTATCGGTTGTTGAAAATGTATCCGATAGTATGCTGTATGCGATACTGCGGTATGAGTTGAGCAAGTTCAACGCAAGTATGATGTTCACATTCTTCATCGGAGCTCTCTTCTCGGTTATCATGACAAAGAGAACTGAGCGATCGACTAAATCAGGCACGCAAGTGAAGTTGGGGCACACAGCAATAGTTGGTCTGCATGTGTGACTATAGACAGACATCTTTCGCACGGTAGGAATGTAGTCCTTAATTCCGATCTGTTTTGTTATACGGAAGTGTGGAGGAAATGGTAGTTAATAATTGTTCCTTTTAGATGTCAAGCAGATCCTTCTGCAGTTGTTCCAAGCGCTGCGACTGTCCTTTTTGAATAATGCCCCTTTGGTGCATTCCGTCCAGTTTGTTCTGACAGCCTCATCCCTCTTTATCTCTTCGAATATGCAGGGGCGAATAATTAAATGGAATCAGACCACCATCCTTATGCATTAGTGGTACGAAAAAATCCGGATCAGCATCGCGGAACCGGTTGACCGCGGTGTCAATAGTTTGAACAGCAGATTGAGTTGGAACTTCTATGTTAACCAGTCGGTTAGTCGGCACTAGTTTGAGACAATCGGGATAAATTTCGGCTGGGCTGATTGAGCGCTCTACTATTCACATAGCACTCGCTACCTAGGTTTTGCCAATCACCCTTCGAACCAACTCGATATTGTCATTTTGGCGAACTCCAAGCGCGATCTACAAGCATATATTTGTCGAAATTGGTTTCAAGCAGTAGTGTGATGGCAGTGTATGTACGACCAATGCCTTGGAATGTTACAGCGTTGTTCCTGTACCCCGGTCATCTGGTGTAGCGTTAGTAAGTCTAATTTGGAAAACTCAGTTTAGTTCCAGCCCTCATTAGAGATATCTGCATGTGGTACCGCCTATCTGTGTAGCTACGATAAGTCACGAGACGCCTCATCTAAGAGCTCAAACCTGAACCGATTACGGGAAAGTCAGACTGATTGCACCCCAGAGTGACGCCAGTGTTCAGAAATTGTGCACACATAGTGTCGCATGTAAAATGTGTCCAAGTTGTGTGGACATGAGTCACACGGGATCGGTGTTCTCCCCTCGTCCACATCCATGGGATAGAAAAAGAAATGAGGTGGGTGAAATTTACTTTGCGAGATCATAGAACTCCCAATAGGGACCAATACCGACAGCAGGGAAATGCGCCAAATCGCTGCTAACAGCGACTATGCATTGCTTTCAGACAGTAAACGTGATAATTGTGGTGGGCGGCTATGTATCTCACGGCGCCTGTCTCGAATCCCATTGAAACCTAAGTACTCAGCCTAGTAAAATGTCAGGCACGAAGCATCCTTTGATCACTGCAGTAGTATTCGAAAGCGCAGGTGAAGTTTGGTGAAGAACAACTAGGTTTCCTTTCTTACCACAGTAGGTAAAAATTCCACCATATCATGGTACATACACCTTTTCTGTGCTCCATTACAGTTGTCGTTGTACACTATCCTACCTGGCTCAGCCAGAGATGGAATCGAAATATATTGAAGCAACATTCGCTAGCCAAACTTGGGTAAATGCACCTATGTAGGTATCGCTCGTATTTCTTACACAATTTACTACTACGTTAACATCGGAGTGCATGTCTACCGATTGGACGAACACTAACCAGCTGAGCGTACACACAGCGATTAACATTGCTCTCCTCACATCAAGGGATATGGCACCTTTGCTAGTCTTTTAAAGGCAATCTTACGTGGATAAATATCAGTATGCAAGCCTTTGCCAACCAATTTGTAACTGAAAACAAAGATGATATCTTTACGAGCTAGACATATGTCCACCGTAGTCTGCGGTTCAGTTAGCTGACGGATGTGGTGAGCTTCTCCGACACGCTCAAGCTTTAGTCACCCACTCCGAGTGCCTATTCAACTAGCATAGCGGGTATTATTGTCCATTGTTAAAACGAATATCTTTCATGACATCTAGGAAGTGCGTATTTTGACGGCTGCGAGGAAATTATATCCCCAGGTCCATACATACGCTTACTGAAGGCATGCAATTTTTGCGGCGAAAGACCCACTACTTGTGCTGTTTGGTAGGATCGTCAGTTCCTTTTCATTGAAACGTCCACTGTAGTTCCTTACGTCGAGTTGCTGAAGGGATACGGTGTCACACTTTTTGTCATCAAATGCTCTAGGCAATCGGCCAAACCCCCAACATCGTACACGCGAATGAGTTTGATGACATGAGTAAATAAATAAATAAATGTTATATTCCTCGGTGTTTCAAGGTGCAGTCCAACTATGTGGTCTGATCAATGGATTACTTTGGTTTTTGTTTGCTTTCAGTACGACTGACTGGTGATGTCAAACCTGTCGCTGCTGACGTAACGCTTATAACTAAACGTGTTGAATTTAGGATTGTCAGTGGATGATAGCTGACGTCAATTCGAGAAGCCGCTTAAGATTCAGATGCCAGAAATGGAACAAGAGCTGGGTTGAGCGGAGGATCAATATACTGGAAAGCTTCATTTTGGCATGAACTATCATGCAAACAAACAATACAAGACTCTATAAAGCACTCGCTTTAGTAATTCCAAGCAATGGCCAACCAGAAGTCGCACTCATTGTGTTAACACCAAATCACTTGTCCCGAACAACCCCCTCATGACAACCATTGCGCGGCGTGGTTGGCTATTGGTTGCTGCTTTGTACCATTGGAAATTTCGCAGAATAACAACCAAAGATGCATTGGTATGTTGCGATCTCACATAGAAGTATCAGGACACTCGTGGTAGGACAATAGTCGTACGGGCTGTGGAACGGAACTGACAAGCAATCAACGGCTGTCTCATGCCTGATCAGCATCGTGCAGCAACTTGAGTAGATAAAATTCAACTAATCTAACATAGGTAGGGAATACAGTCACGGTGTCCAAAAATTCGATTATCTGCTAAACCGCGACTGGGAATGTCAGGTGCATTCAATGAATGTACTCTACTCATCGCATTAATAAAGCGATTGTCAGAATTTTTTCTATTAATCTAGTTTTTGTTGATGTCCTTTTTAAATACACTTGCTAAGATATGATTTTAGCATTTAATTAATCAAAATAAACTTGCATTGACTAAAACCATTACAAAATAGTACAGCTTGTTGTCTTTTCTGAAACTTTATCCAAAAACTAATAAATAATACGTTGATCCAATGCCTTAATCACATTTTAAATAATGTCATTAGAAAACAGTCAGCACGTAGTGAGTTCAAGGGTAGAAATTGGGTGTTGCCCGCCCGAAAACGCAGCACTCCAATGACCTGTTTCTATGTTATTTCATCTCATCAGATGGAGTTGCTACAATTCATCCGTTTCCGACTACCACATCAGCGAACCAGCCATATAGCACAACTTGACTATCAGCCGATTTAGTCTAGCTGTCCGAAACTGTGTGAAATACCATGTGACAACAGACGGTGTCCCGTCCACTCTATTACAAATGTTACGTAGTTTGCCAGCTGCGATTTGACCGTTAGCATTACTACGTGTATTAGTCAGACACATGAGGCACGTCTGGTATGTGTTACAGGCATATTTTAACTTTACTAGTGCATTAGACTTGCTTGACCTGTGACCGATGTGTATTACGTCTGCACGCTTTCGTTACGTCATTCACTACGAACAACTCAGCTATCAGTTTGAGCGCAAAATAGACAATCCTGTTTTAAGCAGTTTTGAAACCTATCGCCTTAGTCAATGTTCAACACACGACGCAAATACGCCTGCTTCGTGTGCGCTGCTCCAGCTTTTCGCGCGCCTTAACCGAACCGATTAAAAGGTATCTCTCGACAGACAGACAGATCGCACCCCTCAATGTTAAGATTGATTCCCACAAGTCACTTGCCTCTTGATGCAAAAGAGCAGATGTCATTACTGTTATTATACATGAGCATTGCTGTCTCTACTTGGTTGAGATCCGTTTGATTGAGCTGAACTATGCGATGTTTGGCCAAATAGTCTGAAAGATCTTGTCGTTTTGCGTTTTCTGACAATGAGCACCATTGCGCTGCATGTGTAGGTACTATTTTAAACAAAATCGCTTTTTCAAAGCGATCACAGCACTCTGCAACTGTCCGAAAATAAGATACATATCATGGTTTCAAGTCTGTTGATAGTAATCAATAGGTCACCCATTAAGATGCGAAATGTCCGACCGGATTTTCTTGTACTACACAGTGTTTCTGTGAAATGATTGTTCCTCGGCTTTGCATTGGTGTACACAACTGGAATACCAAGCACCTGAAATTTTACACCAACTGGCATTGGCGAGTACACTTCCAACACACTCAAAACACGTTAGTTGTTAAAGAATCTGATTCATGGGTGCAGTTTCCGAAGTCGAAAACACACCCCCATGGCATGCCGCGTGTGCGTGATGCGGAGCTGCTTGTGTCTCGGTGGTTCATTCCCAATTGGGTTGTCGAATTGGCTGCATGGCTTTATTTGGCTTGCACTGAATTACTTGCATTTTCACTGAAAAACCATAAACAGTAAAACCTCCGTAAGTTGACCACTGAAGGGACTGGACCGAAGTGGTGGTCAACATACATAGGTCTGGATACACAAGGTTTACATGGTGAACGGTTGGGCAATGATAAAATACCGGTTAAACTAGATAGCTGGTCAGGATATAGAGGTGTTCAATTTCGGGGGTTATACTGTACCAAGTAGAAATCCAGAGAAGGATTTTCAGGAGACACATGTATGGAGAAGATTATCTTTCTGAACCCAGCTCCCACTCCGTCGGAACGGATGCTACTCTTGAGTAGGCCAGTCCGTAGAGCCCAGTCCAGGATTATACTAAAATGCAACTACTGTAGAATGAAACAGGATGGAAGGTCGAATAATTCTTGAAACAAATTCGCCTCAACATAGTATGGCAAGTGTAGGCCGAATAACCACGGAGTTAATGTGAGCACAGCGGTTGTTTGTGTTGCATTCACACCCAGTCAGAATGTGCTGTCACGTAAGATAAATGGAGCAATCGATTATAATGGGCAACAACTGAAATGGTTGACAATTCCCGTACGATAGTAAGGGTGCAAATTACAAGGTAAAAGAGTGTTAAAATAAAGCTCAAAATAACATCTCACCAAGAGGTTCGCAGTAGCACAGGTGTGTGTTCCTGCCTGGAGTTGAAAAGAGTAGTGACACCATCCACCGTTTGTTCTACACTCTTGTCATCATGTGACGATCATAAGCTATACCACATAGTGTAAATGTGTCGGTGCATCGTCAAGTTGTTTTTGAATAGTGATAAAGCGCGGGCATTGATTACATGCGCTGTGAGGTAGTTATGGTGGGTTACATTCGGAGGGAGAAAACTTTTCTTCGACATTTCGGTCGGCTGTGCTGCGTAGCCAGATTAAACTCATAGCCCTTGGGAGACGTATTTCGGATCGGTTTTGAGCCATGGTAGAAAGTATGGCCGGGGGAGTACAGGATCCCATCCACCATTATGAGCTCGCCCAGTAGACGCGGATAAGATCCACTGTACACGCTTATACTTTTCATCCTGAGTAGGCGGGGAAGTGGGCGAAACTGTTAAGGTTCTTCATCGCCCTGCGTTATGCAACATCAGGTGAGAGAGGTAGCGTTTCCGCCGGCAGCGTCAGGACGCTTTTGGAAACTGTTGACTTTGAGGAAGCAGTAGCTTAACTTGGCAGAGCGCTGTCCGGTTGGCATACATGAAGAACGAAGAAATTCCGGTGGCATTCCAACCGGCTGTATTGTGTGGCCAGTTTTAACTGATGCCGTCTTGGTGCGATGCTGTGGTTTCCTTTCAGGTAACGACAATGGTGGCTGGGTTAGTCTGGACCTGACACCTCATTATCAAAAACGCCACGCAAACCCTGTTACTGTCCCCCATAAACCATAAGTATTTCCCTCTCTATTGAGAAGAGATAGTACCACACTTTCGCATCCTCCGTCGCGTTTTCATCAAGGCTGTTAGGCCTAGATGGTGTAATCTAAATGGGCCTAGTTTATGTGTTACGCATCTAGGAGATGATAGGTCCAAACCGCCTGAATGCCCCTTGTAAAATTCAAGATACTGGTTGATTTCTATCCAAGATTTCTCGGCCTGAGGAGAACTAGGAAAATCCTCTTGTATCAGCATTCCTAGATGTAATACGCACGGTGAAGACAGATGCATGCTATTTGTGTCTTTCAGTCTTGCGAACGTGTTTCATAATTTCAGAGTACAGACGGAAAGCATGCGCAAGAGTTTTACACAATTCAGTACATCGTCGAGTATCATGGGTTACATCTTAAGAGCACATTTTGCATAGACACCTTCCATAAATCTTAGTGACGACTTTCAAGCTCATGGAAACGTCAGCTGCTGTTGCGGAGTCACATGAGGCAACGATTCCACTTGTATCGGACGATGGAGTCTTTAAAGTGCAAACGATTAACTTGTTGAACAAAGCATCACATCGGCTACTGTCCCCAGACCCGAAGTCCATGGATCGCAATCACAGCCGGTTTACAGCATGAAAACGGAATTTCGACCACAGAGGACTTCTAAACAACCGGGCGACATTATCTAGAATAGATACATGACAAGTGGTCCCTAACATTCATAGATTAATGCGCTGAGGATGCCAATTCACTTTGACTATCTGTTTTTGTATGCTATGCTTAAGTGTGTATGTGAATAGTAAGGTATGATAGATACACATGATAATTTTGTGTGCTTCATGCGTTCCAAAGTACCCCAGAAACTTGCATCGTTGGGTACAAATGTGTTCGAATGGTGCAACTTCCCACAAGTAACACACACCTTCACATCTCCCTCCGGAACTCGATAGAAGTCCGCCTGTCTGCAACCAGTCCACGAATTTTCCGGTGCCAACTGTAACAGCGATTTCTGACGTTAAAAGAATAAACTGCCGCTAAATTTTCACTCATCTCCTTCGACCTGGTTTCATAAAAATTTGCATCGCGAGCAGATAGCAACACCAAAACTCATTACCAGCTGCGATATTGTAGCCTTTGTTGTGTTTGCAAGTTCGCATCGGATACGTGACAGTTAGGTCGTAAAATACTGGCTTCTTAGGACTACATGTGATTATGACTTCATTACGAAATGTTCAGTGACCTTTGACTTTGTATCGGCGATGCTTAGGGTACAACTCACCTAAAGTTAGGTGTGATACATGACAACAGCAGCCGACGATACTGAAACGCTACTGTTCACATTTTCAATCTGGGTTTATAACTTTTCCGTCCGTTATCAAAGACACTGTGTTCTAACTTTCAGAGTAAGGCTACGGCTATTTGCTAATTGACGGATTGTGCTGACTCAGTTTATAACAAACTGTGTGTGACATGAGATAACGTATGGACAAATTGTAATCTTTTTCCTTCGCACCACTTGCTTTGTCCCAAAAACTAACAACCGTTATCTGATTTTTATTTACTTGGACGAATGTTGTCAATTTAATTTGATTATGCAAGCCAATCGGCTGACCGTATTTTCGGCCCCTGTTAGGGGTTTCACGGGTTGCGTCAATGTGTCGGAATCGATTTCTAAAGCTAGCTTTCATTGGATCTAGTTGGTCAAAAGACTATTATTATTATTCTTATTATTATGCTTATTATTATTACTGAGTTATTAAAGTCCTCTTGACTAAACTGCTAGCCGATAGCATGGAGGTCGATGGAAAATATTGGTTTCTGACCAAGTCGATTGGGCGCAGGGCTGGACGGCTGTTGTTCGGCGTTAAGTACCCTTCATAGGTAACTTTCGCTCCATAGACTGCGACTTTTTAGCTCAGTCCTAATAGTTTACGCGTTGTTAGTTTCAGCTTACTGCTGACGGGTTTCTCGCTGATTTTTCTTCTTGATGCTTGCTGTTATTTCTGTGGAGGGCGCAGGGCTGCCGATGTGATTCTTACCTTTGGTAAACAATCACTCGTTGCGTTTGGGCCTTGTTCCAGTCACTGGCGACCAGCTAGAGTGCAGTACGCAGTAGTTAGGATATACCGGTGCTGGAGCTGAAACAACTGCAGTCCAGCCAGCAGTAGGAAGCATTTTGATGTTAGCATTACACACAAGAGAACAAACACTTATCTATTGTCAGAGAAGATTCAAGTGCTAAAACCTTAATGTGCGCACTGGTGAATATATTTCCAGCAGGGTTCCGTGACATGAAAAATAAGTCGAGGTGTCGGTTATTCAAAAAAACTACTTTGCGAAAAGATCATCACAGCCATGTATCCACATAGGAACATCATCGATCAAGGTTACTCGGAGTATCCGTTCATAGGCGCCGTCCATTCTACGTACAGAACTTTTGCCATGGGTTCCTATACACAACCGCATCTCCGCAGAACCTGCTCATTTCAGCTTTGTTGTATCTTGTTAACTCTTCTCCACTGCGTTGCCACTCGGCTGATGAAAAAGTTCACATGAGGAAAACCAATGAAATTAATCAAAAGCAAATGTCCTTCGGTTCTCTACTTGCCCACTTGTTCTCCATCTGATTGCAGAAAAATGCAAGTGAACTAGCGATGCCACGCACACCAGCACACAACCACTGGGCTAACAAGCCAAATTAATAGAAAAAGAACGTACCTTAGAGACTCACTGATAAATGGTCACAGAGATAATGGGGCTTCAAAAGTACTAAGATCGAAAACATTAGTGTCCTTACAAGTATTTCGTCTCGACGGCACACAAATCACCATGCGGTTAACATATTTGTGATGTGGCAATCTAAACGACCGACCGCCTAGTACTGAGTACGATTTATGGAGACTGTGCTAGACTAGTTGACTTTGTCTTGGATGCCAGCCACCATTTTTCATAAATTCCTCTGCAAACATTACTGATGAGCCGAAAAGATTAGATGCAAGATAGGTCGTGCAGACTGACAATACCCTCAACCATAAATATCAGATGTAATGCACCTGGCACAAAATTCTCCGGAACAAAACAACGTGAACATGCGTGGCAGCAGCTGCGTACCACATTTGGTTAAATTGTAATGCGAGAACAGGTTCCCACTGTAACTACCGTTTTCTTTCTTCTTCACACAGTTGTTTTATGCCATTCTATGGTCCGCAATGCGAACATGAGGCCCCCACTGGAAGCAAAACCGATAAACAACTTCCTGGTAAGCAATTTCAAGAAGCATAGGTTCCACCAATTCATCGCTATGCCTACCACTACGATTCTCGGCTTAAAGCAAACCGTAGCTTGAACGATTCATCCTGAGCGTTAGATTACCGTTTTATCGGAAACCACACAGGCTGTACCAATTAAATCTGCAAGGGGCCATCGAAATCCACGGGTGTATACGAGAGATATTTTGCGCACTTCGCCTGCGTATACCACGGAGTGTGGTTGATTGGAATTTGAACTTTTTTCTATACCACCAAGTACCTACTTAGAATTTAGTGGCGGCTGGTAGCCAGCCCAATACTGGTTGTGGTCAATCAACGATACACCAACGATGGGTTGTCGATCCTAGTCAAAAGTAACAAGGGTATGGTTACCTGAGATCCTGTTCACCGGGGTGACAATCATTTTATAATCAACATTCGGTTTGTTAAAACCAGTGAGTAAACTGTGCATACTTTCGGTGCGATGTTGTTATCTGAGGCCCTTGGCATTCAGTATGAAGTGAGATTATCCTGCACTTTCTACGCGACACGAATACAATTGCATTGGTGGAAGTTCCAGTCTGAAATTCAAGCAAGCTAGATTTCAATATTCCACCGCCTATTATTGGAATTTAGCTACAACATCTTAAGCAAGATTCTCATAGTTAACACGTTGACGAATGTCTAAAACCTATTGAACATCTCACTAGCTGGTTTCCCATACAGCGTTCCGTTTTGGTTACTCTTATAGGCGGAATAATCAGGATAAACGTATTGGCCAACCAGACAAGCCGAAAAAAGTATAACGACGAGACCTTTTTCATTTTAAACAATATCTGTTATGGAACTGCTCATCCAGAATTAACTAGGGTAGTGTACGGCTTAATGGAACCAGGCAGCCCGAACCAGCCTGCTAATGCGAAGCGCTCGATGAGCAACGGCTGTCGGTACATAGTTAAAAGTCAGGAAATTAGAATTATTATGATATTTAAACTTCTTGGTCCTTAATCGAAGTAGTCACCAGTATTCGTATGGTGACCTGGAATACGAAAATTGCTATCCCGATTGTCAGCGAAGAGCACGACTACGCACCCTAATTGAGCTGTGGAGGATGACGCAGTATACAAAGAGTTGTCCAGTTTACCTGATTTGGAAGTTACAGTTCTCCGTTCACCAAGTTCACCGGTAATCTTCATCAAGCCATACTGTCGCCATAGCTGTTTCCTACTTATGTCGGATCATTACTGTTTCTGATGAAGCTATTTTGCTGAAATTGTGCACAACTTCGTATCGGCATCGAATATCCGACCATAACATCATTTTTCAAAATACTGGTCTTAGTAAAATCACATATTGATCTAGATAAGTTGATATATCGTCCAATGCATTAAGGCACAATGAAGTTCCATTTTCCCACGCAAATGTCCTCAGGAACCACATGGAATGCCATTGCATTCACATAGATGGCGAGGGATTGCGCAGCTATGCGGCAGTGAACTATCTGGGTGACACATTCAGCCATGATCTCTTTTGATCACTCCATGTGAATGAACTACTCACGAAACTCTAGAAGCATCCTTTCTACACGGATCATCTGCTGTGTATAACCGCACTGAGTATTTTTCCTCCTTGCTATTTCGTACTTTAGTAAGTGCGCGTTTCCAACTTATACCTAGGTCGTTTAAGCTAGTGTTTCGATGCAGTGGCATTTTGAAATCGATCCATGTTGATATTCTTGTGTATTCATACCATTTCTTGTGAAAAGGCATTCCTCAGCATACTCACGGTTTAAGTCACCTGTATATCAGCTTCGTCAACCCGAGAAAGTAAATCAACCATTTACGCGAATACAGGTGTTTACTACTTATCCGCTGTTTCAAACTTAGCGCACTTTTTGTGTGACTAAACATTCTTTGTTGTGAATTCTTCGAGCAGGTTTGTATTGTAGCTATATTACTGTCTACACTAATTCTTAACCCACTTGTAGATTCGCAGTGTTAAATTTTGTTATTTTTACAATGCTGTAAGCGTGTGTGAGACCGCTGAACACTCACCCATTCTGTGTGCATACATTTCTTTGTGAATTGAGTTGAAATTGTGCAGCTCCCAGAGCGGACTGTTGTCTCCTAATCTGACATTAGCTCATTTCCTTCGAAGTTTTCGAGTGGATAAACTGTCAGGTAATAAAGTTTGTGTATATTTATTTCTGCGATAGCCCGAAGCGATGAAATGGAACCGGAAGTGAAGCGTTCGGTGGACCGGGCGATGACTATCACCGCATTGGTATTCATATTGATTACCTTTCTTGGCTTGGTTACGCTGGCATGGTATCTGTCCAGGTGAGTACGCTATTGTGAATGTACCCCAATGGCAACATAGGTTGTTTGATTGGTATAGTATAAACGGTTCATGAAATAATAATGGAACTTCGCTACTGTGATTGGTTAGAACACTTGCACACTGTTGATATTTGTCAATGAAGCAAAACCGGTAAACACAGTCAAATGGCTTAAGCTTCCTATGTTAACGACGAGGATCCCAGAGCTCAAGTGCAGATTACTCCGTTATCATTAACGTAATTAGGCTTAGGTAAAGCCAAGGAAGAAATAGAAAACGGCTCATTGATACGGCAGCATTTCTCAGAGCTCCATCCAATTTGAATTTTTGCTGTGCATCGACGGTCGACCACGGATATCTATATACCGTTTTACTCGTCTTTGTGCGCCGCGTCGGATACTGCAGAAACATTGCATTATTGTTTTATGGATTCGTCAGAAGAGGTGGAAAACCAGACTCCATTGAAATGAACGGTCGGTTTAACTAGAGTGCGTAACACCTAGGGTTCAGGGTTTTTTCCCCACTTTTCTCTCGTTCTTATTCCGTTTTGTTAGCTCTATATAATGGTGTGATTGTTTTCTCTGTGTGAGTTGTAGGTGCATTTTTATTCTTGTATTATTTGTACATCCCTTACTATATCATATTCCGCACCAGGATAGAAGGTAACTATGCTAGATATGTCACGGTCAGTATTTTTCCTATCGGTAGAATAGCATTCTGCATCGATTGAGCCTATAGTGACCGCAATCCGAGCTTTATTTATGGAGATGTTAGCACTTAACTAATTTCATTACTAAAAATAGAAGCTTTGTATTTCTATTGGTTTCTAGTTTTTTTTACCTAGCCCGTAGCGTTGTGTTTGTATTCATATTGTAGGGATTTGAAAGCTCTATCCATCGGTGATTAAATCATTAGAATCGCCTTGATGGTCCAAAACGTATTGGCGGTTTTGTTATTTGGCTGGGGCCAAAGCTCTTGATCTATTGGTGCATTAAAACAAAAGTGGATGGGGCCTGTTCATTGCCTTTTGTTGTCAGTAATTTTTATAGTTCCTGCATTTTCTGATCGGTTAAAATTATTTGTCGCATTGATCCGACCTTTACTTTGCTGTCTTTGTCTTAATGAGTCAATGTATAAGCTTCGTCTGCAGGAATTTTCCGTCATTTTGCATCAATTTTCCTTCATATAATTACTGATTATTTTGGATTTTTAATTTTTCTAGTTCATTAGAATAGATTACTTTTCACCTATAGAACAGCTGTCCTTATTATATTTTGCCTTAGTTTTACTGCAACAGATTTCAGAACACGTATTTCTTTTAGGATTTGTTCGTTTAAAATAATATTTTCCGCCCTATTTTCCTTCACTTTTAACCGTTAATGCATTCAGGCAACTAGAGTAACTTATTCTCAGTGGATTTAACATCACTATATCTTTAAGTTCACACTAATATCCCGTCTCGGGCCGTTCACCTGATCATCCTTTTTTGCATACAGCTATTAGGCGCTACCAATCTTACCTCTCCTGGGACGTTTCTTCTAGTCAGTCTTTCATGCTATTTCTTACTCTCAGCTACACCCCATCCATATTCTACCTTTTTAGATTGTATGTCTAGTATGTCTGTTTGATCTCGTGATGCCTACTTTTTGCTCACCCACATTACCTACATTTTCATTTGCACATCTCTTGACTCCGCACCCAACCGCAATTGACCCTGTATGTCTGCGAAATTTGTTAGCCACTTTCCTTTAAAGCATCCAGCTACTCTTTACTTGGCTTAATCACATTTCTTCTTCGTAGGTTTATTAGCATTACATGCTTTAACTTATGCTTATGCGTCCTGAGCCCTATGGTCACTCACTTCTCTCAGGAAACCTTGCTTAAATGGATTACTTACACAACTACTTACCGTTAACCTTCTGGTGCACAGCCCCCCAACCCCCAACCTCCCACCCAACCCCACATCGTCTTCCTCCTGCCATGGCTGCTCCCATTGTCCACGGGATTACTAATCCCGGGCTGCTTTACTACGGCACTAGCGGCGGCTGCACCCTAAAGCATACCTGGAGATGTTAAGGTCAGGATTAGCAGTGCGGCTAGAAGGGCGGACCCAGCAAGCGGACGAGGAATTATTTAGAGTAGCGACAGAGATGAACGCCCATGTACAGACTCGGGGGACTTTGGTGACACAGCTTAGACATCGGATTCCGAAGAGGACGGAGGTAGCTATCATGAGAAGGCTACAAATCCTGAAATGGAAGCGCCGGCCTACAAAGCCATCTCAACTTAGACGGTGGAAAGCCACCACCTGCCACTCGTCAACAGTTAGCTCTGACTCTAGCCTTATCACTCTGGATAGCCCAGCCATGCCGAACGCCGCTCACTCTCCAGTATGCCCGCCCCCTCTCTCGATTTCCGGTCATTCCTCTCCTGCTGTTGCGACGGCTGTTGAAATCTTCGCTAAACGAAATCTAGGAACGCCATCAGTCCCAAAGGCCTCCGCGCACGCCTCAGAGTTACATCTCCTCTGCTCCTGACTATCAGATGAATCTTCTCCAGTCCCACCCGCCGTAGTAAATACTCCTCCTGGGAACTCGGATCCATTTCCACAACCACAACCACCACACCCAACACCCCAGCCTCTGCTCGGGGCCTACGAAGGGCCCGCGGCGCAAGCTTCGGCTTGTCCCCCTATTTCCCCTGGCTCGAACCATCGGACCAGCGGAAGTGCTGGATACTCTATCAACGTTGCAAACGGATCAGCCTCTGCTATATCCGAACCCAGCCTGCGGAACTGGTCCCCTATGTCATCGTCCCCTAGACGCATTGTGAAAACACTTCCATATGTCTCTTTTCCTCGTCCCTCCTGGTAACTGCCTACTTACCAGGCATTGAAATCGTATCAACCTGCTTCTTTTCCCGCGAACCATTTGCCACCCACCCTACCGGTTTCCACCGTAACACAACTTCAAACTTGCGATTTATGCCCTCGGACCTTTAAAACAAGCAGTGGTCTCCTGAGACATTTCGCCGCCCACCGAAGGAATCCATCAGTCTTTCTGGCTTCTGCAGCCGCAGCCAATTTCCACGATTTCATTTGCCATAAATGCCGACGTTCCTTTGCTTCGTAAAGTAGCCTGGTACAACACCGACGACATCGACATACCGTCCAATACAACGCAGACTGTCTAGCACGACTTCCTGCACAATCCTTTACTTGGTCGACCAGGGAAGATAGACAGCTAAGTAAAGCGGCCTCGAACCTTGATAGATCCTGACCTAAACTCGTTACTGTACTGCACAAATTATAGACGGCATTCCCATGGCGCACGAAGGAGGGCATAAGGAAACGTCTGCAGCGGGTCGGTTGGCACTGTGCTGATTGGCGTGCGCAGTGTGTAGAGTCTCGGGTTTCGCTCGCTCCGATACTTATGCAACCGGCCTCCCTTTCACCGCTGCACCAACGCCGGCGTACACCTTCGACTTCGTTATTCTTGATATCAGATGACTCACTAATACAACTTACCCGGAATGTGGCAATCGAAGACATTCATACTGCCAGCTCCCCACCACCGACGAACCGGGTTGATCGATTTAATACATACAATAATACTTCCACTGTAACAGTTTCTTCATCCAGAATACAGAAAGCCAACCCTACCATCCTGACTGGGTTCTACCTACTTCCCGCGGACCTGGATACATCACAAAACACTCTGGAGGACCTTGTTTTGAGGCGAGAGGATTCGCTTTTAAATGCGGACATTAGACTAACCTACCAATCCAGGCCAAGGCCCTTGTCCACACTTTTGCCTTTCAGTGCTCCCGCTGACTTGATCAATCCTCCCTCCCTTTCCGCAGTCTCAATTTCGCATTCTACTACAAAGATGGTCGATGACACAGCCCCATTCCGCCTTCTGCTCGCGGAGGCTCAACGATTGGCGCGTGGGTGCAAATCTGCCAACAACGAACCACGCCAGCTCAGGGTATCTCTATCTGATGAGTCCAAAGGAGGACGAAACCGGTCATGGGGTCTCAGGATTGCGAGAAGCAACACCAAACCACCAACAACCAACCAAATTTCCTGCTTCTCAACATGCAGCTTTCCCTACCGAAGGACATCTCGCGGGAACACTATAGTAGAGAGCTCAATGTCACATGTACCAGCCTATTCCTTCGTAGATGGGCGCCGACAAAACGCAAAAAGTACCGCCAGTCATTAAGAAACAATCAGCAACGCCGACGCTACAATATGGACACATCCAACGTCTCTATCATACGAGGCGTAAAGCTGCGGCAGTAACTGTTATTGATGGTAGATCGCGAACGGATTTCCTGCAAGAAGACGACCGTATCCTTGGTTTTACGGACTTCTGGACAAAAGTTATTTCTCAGCCTCCAGTATATGACGACCGTCCACCTCGCAATACCATCCCCACTAACCCGGATTTAGTGAGACCCATCACCCAAGAGGAGCTGCGTGTGGCGCTTCGTCAGATGCAAGCTCCGCCCCGGGGGTTGACCGTGTCACACCACGGGATATATTTAGGATGGACCCCGATTTTGTAACTGCTTTTCTCAACGCTCTCCTCGCTCCTTCGCCCTTCACTTCACACATGAATACAGCATGGATCACCTTTGTTCCCAAGACAGATGCACCCTCTTCTCCTGCGTTATTTCGGCCTATTCCCATCACCTTTGTCTTTACTCGTCTGTCTCATCAAATCCTATTTGACCGCTCAGTCCCCACTTTTTCTTCCAATCGTCTGCAATTCGGCTTCCTACGTAAGGCCGGATGTTTTGAAGCACCTGCAATAATGCATGCAGCACTGTGACACGCTCATTCTTCATACTCTTCACTTTCCTTTGCTTCAATTGATATTTCCAAAGCCTTTGATTCTCTTTCTCATCAATCCTTACTACGCGCAGCCTCTGCTTTTGGCGCACCCCCTCTGCTACTGGATTACCTTGCTTCCTACGACGCCTCAACGACTTCGACTTTCAAAAATGTTCACCTCCATCATGACGCTGGACGAAGCTCTGCAAGAATTACCCTCTGAACGCTGGACATCCCCAGTAGGGCCAATTGATTAGCTCGCCTACGCCGCTCAGGACCGGTTTTGGCTGCAGAAGCGCTTGCAACATTTCAGTGATAAACTGGCCCTCATAGGATTGTCCATCGACCAGATGAAGTCAACCTCCGTCAATAGTATAGTGAGCTGTTCAAGAAAACTAACGATACTGGACACCGCCCTTTTAGACTGTGAAGATTTCATTATTCCGTCCTAGCAACCAGAAGAGAAATTCACAAGGTTGGGCTTGCCTTTTAGTTCGAACGCTAAACGCTCGCCAAGTTCCGCAGGCGAGTAACGGGCCCAACTGGAAGAACTTACTACAGCGCCCCTAAAACCCTACCAGCGCTTGGAGCTTCTGAAGACATTCCTGCTTCCAAGGCATCTTCACAAACTCTGCTTGGCCGTTGTCCACAAACAGATGCTAAAACACATGGACAGGCTTGTTCGAGCCCATGTGAGAAAATGGCTCCGGTTGCCCATTGACACAAATGTGGCTTATTTCCACGCCTCAATCGGGGACGTTGGTAACGGTTTACCTTGCTTATCCGCCAATATTCCACTGTTACGGAAGGACCGATTAGAACGACATCTTAATAATGCACACCCAGTTACTAGCTGGGCCATCCGAGATCCCGCAGCTGGCTCCTTTCATCGACTGGCGCTCTCCAATGTTACCATCGGCAACCGAGTGGTGACGGATAACGTACCAACCGCGGAAGCATGGGAAGATGCGCCACTTACCTCAGCAGACGGGTGCCCGCTCCGGGAAGTGGTCACCACACTCGCTGCACATCATTGGCTACGGAATCCGACCTGATATTCCCTGGACTGTTCTTTCGAGCAATACAGCTTCGAGGTGGGTTACTCTCTACAAAAGTACGACGCGCAAGGGGACGACCGCCTGAGACCCAATCCGAGCTACTATGTCGCGACAACTGTGGAAAAGGCAGACTCTGTCCCATGTCCTACAATCATGTGGCATCAACCATGAAGCACCATGTAAACGCCACAATGTCATTGCAGAGCAAGTCGCCAAAACTCCGCAAACGAACAGTTAACATCGTTCTCGAACCAAGAATTCCAACAGCAACCTCATTCATCAAGCCACATATACTCGCAGTAAAGGAATCATCGGTGCACGTCATGGATGACGGAATTTGTGACGCCGACCGGATGGCGCGTACGTACCAGCTCAAGATCGACAAATATGGCTCCGGAAATAATGTATCAGTGATCTCGATGTATATAAACGCACTATTCCCCGAAACCCGCGGTCTTTACCACCATCCAAATATCATAAACCATCGGGGATTTATTATGCGGCTTTGGAGAAATATTTAACAACTCTCGGCACCACCAAATTCGACATCTCGAATATCTGCTTCTCCGCCCTCCGATTATCACTGATGGTATATGATACGTATATGAGACGAGCTTCCTGCCAGTCCTCCTAAGGCGATTCCCACAACCTGATATTTCATACATTCAGTGTCGGATTACACAAACACACGGTGTCGACGGAAGCGGTTCGCGCCCAAAAGTTTTGAAGTCTACTTAAAACCAATGATTATTATTATGCCGGGGTATTCGCCCCTTCTCGGCAAATTGTTGTATATCTCCATTCAGGAGTCATGCATGCCATTTACCGAAAACATACTGTTCTAAAGTACGAAACAAGGTCTTAAAAATTATATTGAACCATGAATAAAATCCAAATTGGAAAACAAATCGAAAATGTGAATGAAGTCATGAGTAAGCACACAGAATTCAAACCTTTGCTTTATATCTGATTCGCGAACGTTTGCTACTTTACTGGCGTGCAACTGAGAGCACTATTTTTGTACGAGACTCAAATCCCCTGGTTTCAAAACTGAGAATAAACCAGATGGATGCTGTGGATTTAGTCGACACACGTTTTGAAACTAGCTAATGATGATAGCATTGTACGATAGGAGCTTACAAGTTAAGACCAAATCGGTTCAAACTCAAAATCACTCCCAACTGTGAAGTTTATCTTGAGCGAGAAAAGTTCCAACAGAAGAGAACACAATTCATGCAAACGGCTCGGCGCGTTGATGTCTGTACTTGAAAAGGAGACAAAAGCGATCATTGTCATAAATGATCTGCATGAGGCGTGAGCGCTTGTTACTGCACAACTTCTCCATTCATCAGATTTCCTCAACCCATTATAACCTACCTATAAGCAAGCGCACCAGCAAAACAACGAGTAAGTTTTTCGTAACTAATGTGGATACTGACTAATACTACTGATCTGATAAAACAAGAATCATATCTGTGATGTTATTCTATAGCACAAATTCCATATGGGATTTTGTGGATTGGGAACTAACAAGGATTTTTCGTTTTATAGAAGCAAAGAGCTTACACAATTCCATTGCTTCGCGAAAGTTGAGCAAATGAGGTGTATGCAAGGAGCTGAATTCTAATGGTTGTTACCTGATTTGTCTTTTACTCACTGTTAAATTCCTGGGGCACCGGTGGCTGCAGAATGAGAATTATTACGTCTATGCACCACAGACTACTCCATGCGCAATTCCTATGTCCAGTGTAAATCAAAAGCAACAGTATCATGTAGAATAAATGCGCACACCGTACATAATTCGGAGCCGATTCACACTAATTCAAAACGCAAAGATAGCACGCATGGGTTAACCCACCTCTTCGCCGCAATGTCCACTATTACGGCAGGAGGATATTAAGTAACCAGTTAACTCTCTTGAGATAGGTAAACCTGGCTACTCATACATGTTAAGTTGAGGCAATCATTCGAGGCTAAAGTACACCTTGCGGCGGCTGTATTACGACCCGTCTTAACACGGATTAGTTGTCCAAGCCTAGCACCCCCAGGAAGACTGAGTACGTCACCGACAAGAGAGATTATTAGTCGCTTGCTTCCAACAGATGAAGTGTCGATAAGAATGGATGGATCGCTCTATCAGCATTTGTACTGAGCCTAACCATGTCACAACTACCATAAACTAGCCCAGTCTACAGCACCCCGAAAACTACGTTGTCCCAGCTTCGACACCTATACTGCGAGGATCGGGGAAACCCTGCGGCCGATTTCTGTTTATGCTGTAATCCATCTGCGAAATCAATCAGAAAGTGGTGACTGTACTCTCAGATGGAATTACGGGATCCTGCGAGGTTGACAAGCATACTTTCCGCAGGACTACCACGCACTTGAATTCCCTGACAGGTCCGTAGCTATCGTGGTGTCAGAAATGCCCACGGATTTACGGAAACGGCTGCAACTTGTGGAAATGAGCCGAAGTTAGATCCGCCTCAGTTCAAGACAAAACGGTGCTGTTGCTGCAAACCTGAGAACAATATCCAAAATATCGTGGAAATAGATGGAAAAATGGGTATTACGGGTAAAAACTTAATGCTTAACAAGCCTTTTGGGATAAAACGAACTGAGAAGAGCAAACACGACTATGGAATGTAAACATTTGTTCGACTCACCATAGTGTTCGCATTGAGATATGCGTAAAAAAGCTATGATGTTGACGTGATAATAAGAAAAAGTGCATCTAATTACAATTTTGGAAACATACTGTTTGTTTGTATAATGTAGCCACTTGGCGTATACAAGTTGGAAATTGAAATGCAAATGGGACAATGTTCCATCGTCATTTTAAATATCCTTTGCTTGGGGACAGAGTCAACATAATTTGGGAGAACGTTGTTATATGTAAAGGGAAATCGAACGGGAAACCACATGAGACGAGAATGTTTTGTCGGGATTCAAAGTCGAGTGAAGGAGTAAAGGATAAGCCAAAGCTGACTAACCAAGAGAAATGCTAGAGTGCAATTAGTGAACTATTCATGCATGCTCTCATTCAACAGACCAGCCGTACCCTGATTTGTACTGTGTCAGATGGTTTACGGACACTGAGATGATGCAGTTTGTTGCCAATGTGTTACGCTCGTACACGGACGGATACAGTCAGGTTTATTAACGAAGATCTAAAAGAAGTGCGTGTTTCGAGCATGAAGGCAACCTTGCGAGGTGCAACGGAACTCCTACGTGGCTGGCAGCTTCAACTTCCAGATTTTCTTGCACTGTGACTGTGGATAACGAAGGACCGTTGGTTTATGACAAGTGCCACCCATCTACTGTTATGGTTATAAGTCACGTTACTGGAATGCAGAAAAGCAGCCTACGAATAACTACAGTTTATTCGTTTTTAGCTTCTTCGATGATGTGACGGAACTTCCGGCAACGGTCTACTGCAATTAAAACCCATCTGAAGGAGGTACAAACTAACGAGGGTTCGGTGGGTCCAGTGGTGGGTGAGATCGGAAAAGATTCACTCACACGCTGTGCTTGACTTGGCCCAGATGAGGTGCTCCGTTCAAACCAAGGAATTGTGCAATCGCTACAAATGTGTCCTAGGGGGCAGTGATTGACAGTGACCAGTGACTGTAAACTGAGTGCTTTACAGGTCCTTGTGCTGTGTCTATATTTTGGTCGAATTTTTAACACAATTGTACAAGCCTGAAGAAGAATTATTGGAAACATATGTTCGCTTGAAAACATTGTGTTTTCAAAGGTAATAGAATTAGGGCTAAACAGTGCAAACAGGAAAATACAACGTTGGTGAACACGCAAGGCTGTAAGCACGCGCCGGGTAACCTATATGCAAGGAAACAGTCGTCGTTTAGGTGTTGGATTTGCAAACCCGTGACCAACGTAACGACAAAACAATTGGAAAGAAAGTTGAGATGACCACACACTGTGTAAAGAGTCACAACTTGCTGATAAAATTACTCAGATGTAAAGGTCAAACCTAATCTTTTGGGTAGTATAATGAAAACGGATGAAGAGATCAGCTTTAAAGCACATGTTTGGTAAAGTCCTATAGTAATAAGCGAAACCAAGCATAGCTTGAATGTTTACTTGGAAAGTGACTCAAGTGCGGGACGACCAACAGAAGAAGGATGGTCAAATGTAAAGGTGCACGATTAGATAATTACAAGTGAGCAGTACGGGGAATTGAATAGAATAGGCAGAAATTCACCAAATCTGGACTCAGTCAGACAGCCATAACACGCCCGGAAAAGTTCTGTACAGCCGTTTTATCCTTTCAGGAATCGACAGCAGCGGCATTGCGTCTGAACCTTGTAGGGCTCGAACCCGAAACCCGAATGTTGCCAGCCTGTGGTTGCGACCGCTGAGCTACGGAGGACGGTAGCGACCGACGTGACTTACTTACTAGATGTGATGTGGCGCCGCTCAAGCTCTACTGATTTGCACGTTACTGCCTTGCAGCTAATGTTCAAAGATATTTTCAAAACAAACTATTTCTCGGTTGAGAACGGGTAAACAATTGCAAAGTTGTCATGACATAGACCGTTCTTTGTCATGCTCGAAACAAACACGCGTATTTTTCCAGTGATTAGAAAGAGCAAAAGGATGCGCAACCAAATCATAAACGCACCCATAACGCTCATGTTTGAGTATATCTCCGGTTCTCCAAAATCATTCAACTGGATTGATATTCATAGAACTTGTTATGGCATATAAAGACAATATTCGTGGTGTGCTTCTATTTTTCTGGCTGCACTAAACGTCTGAGTAATAATAATCTTTGACATTAGATAAATCTAATGTCAAAGAACACTTTTACTGCTGCTTTCCAGTTGCGTGCTGGCGACGCATCCGGGGTTTTTAATGTAACCTTAGCGCTACGCACGGTAAAACCAAAGTTTACGCTGATCAAATTCGATTAACAAGCTTTGTTCCAAGTATGTCACCATGTCAGCAAATGTCACTCTAACTTCCGCCATTATGCTTACCTTAGGGTGGATAAACTATTCGTCCTCAAGTTGTTTTAGTGGATTGAGCAAGTAGCTGCGTGCATACTCAACAACTAGGTAAACAACAGGCATCACAAACATGTGTTCATGCAGACACTCAGCGCAAGATACCACGCTAGTCAAACACCATCAACCACTCTGCTATTTTGCCGCACCTAGGCATCCACCAAGTGCAACTACCTGAGTTGTTAGGTTTCACTGCGTAGTTTTGGTAAAAAAAAGTGCGTAGTGCAAGAAACGAAGATTAAGGAGATGTGAAGGTTGCTAAGCACTAAAATTCTCTGTGCCACTGAGAAGAGGCTTAAAGTTAACTGAAAGAAAAACTTACTATGAGGCTTTTATCTTTCACTATGAGATGGACGAAACTAGGTCATCGATTGGCATTTTTCGTCCTGCGATCACGTTTGCCATGTTGTAGCAAACAGCGACAGGTTGAAGTGGAGGCGAGCGTGACAACTGCTCATCTACAGTGCGCATAGACGAAAGTCGGGAAGAGTGGGCAGAGCTGGTGAGTGGAACTCAACACACTATTCTGAAGCAGGGGTAGTTTGTGATTATATATCACAGCAGTAAACGCACGGATGCATTTTGTGTCTTGCGAAGCGTCAGCAACGCACGTAGATTGGATTACCGGATCCGGTTTTGAGCTGTAGTCCGCGAAACGAAGTAAAACGTGAGGCAGCAGTTTACAGCGGTTATTGACCTGAGTTTAACGCAACTGTAAGTAGTCCGTCTTGCCGATAATTCCACTGAAATAAAACAGGTAAATGATACCTGGTGTTCTGGTGAGTCACATGATAGATGTTTCTTATGCGTTCAGTGCAGCATCTCGGAGGTGCGCGGCTGTATAGCGGTTGCTTGTGGTGGGTAGTTTCATTTTCCGTAACAGCTCATTCTGCAAGGTTTTGTGGCGATAGCAAAAACGTGGGGATGAAGAAACACAGGCTTGGTCAAACCTTCGTCAAATGTAAGGCATTGTCAAAATGAACGGCTGATTTCCCAAGTTTGGGAAGCTAACCATCTTAAGCGTTTAATGGTAGGTACGGAAAGGATGTTGAGGATATACTACATGTCAACCGTTGCGAACATCCTATTCAACATAACCACTTAATGCGGCCGTTTATCCTACTAGACTGGACGTACTGCGACATGCTCGAGGTTGTTTTCAGTCATGCGCACTTTACACGTAGCTCATTGGATATCACGATTAACCTTATTTGGAGTCTTGGGGCACCCACCGTTTGTCTTGCTTTGCGACACACAAGCTCAGTTTTGGCCTCGGTTGATTTGAAAGTCATCATTTGCCATACAGAAGTAGATAGTTTCGGTGTTGCTCTTTTCCATCCATGTACTCCACGACCGACGGTTTCGCCCTTGTTTGAATATATCAGTTAGAGATAGCCTGAGTAGGGAGTGGAACTCGGCATATAGTGGTTAGCGGCAATCCCCATAATCATTAGACCACTGGGCTCCGAGAGCAGTGCTTGATACATTGGTTAGAAGTGGATTGTGGAGTTTTAGAGTACTAACAGTGTATTTTGTTATACGAAACTGACGTAGTCCTCCGCATCGGCTGTGGAGATGACATCAGTGTGACGCGGTTCACTGTAATAGACAAACGGATGTTCTGCTCGTGTTAAAGCGAGCAAAGGCTCCAGCCATGGCGCCGAACGTGCGTGAGGGCCCAGATGGATGGTCAAAACAACCATCTCATCTGGAAAGCCAACAGTCAGCTCTAATCATCTGTGCACAATTAAATACTAAATTTGGTTAGGTTCTAACATAAGAAATTTGGGCAAATAGTGTGATTTACTGCACAGCTGAAATAATAGGCTTGAGCGAGATGATGTTAAAGCTAGCTGATTTTATACCTATTCACTTCGGAAACCATTAATAGATATTTGGAGCGTTCCATAAGCAAGATAGCAAATTTAGTGTTTCATGCGTTTGTTCGGTGTCATGATAACGCCTTACATCGCATTTTCATCTATCAGTCATTTGTAAGGAATCGTACCACTTTTAGTGCCATAAGCAGAGACAATTTTATTAACGATGGATGGTCATACGGAACAGCAGATTATGGACCTTTGCGTCAATCGTTACCGCATATAGAAATCCGATTCCTTCTGCAGCATCTATACACATATACGCCCTAAACAACCTGCAGCATTTTAATTCATTTGGTTTAATTATTGTTGCACAATGCGAATCAGCTGAATTACACCTAAAGCCTTCGTAATTTTTGCACTATTCTCTGATGGCATGCATTTATGTGATTTCCAAGTCTAATCATTTAAGCAACGAAACACTAGAGGTCATTGCTTACGTTTTGTCTTTCCGTTTTGAAACCTACACGATTGTTACGAAATACGAAGACGGCACTGTTTAACTCTATATTTGCAAGTAGCTTCATGAATCAGTTTATCAATCATTTTGAACATCTCTTTTTCGGTTCCGTCGAATTGCAAATGCTTTCTCTAACGTGAACTTTATTTAATTCGTTTTTCACTTCTCGTATCTAGCGATCCGCTCTCTGCCACCCTTGCGCTTAGCTGGTAACACGATAAGCAGTGTCCCATTTTTGGTTCGAATTTTGTTGCATTTATCTATTGCTAGCGTGCTTCTTTGCATTAAGCAGTCTCCGATCGGTGTATCAGCTATTCGTCTTCGGACTCAAAAAGTGATTGTTTTAATGAAATGCGGCGCGGCAGACGTCTTATGTGCTGATTAGCAGTCGGGCTGGCAAAAAATAATGTGATTTGCCGTGTCCATCCAGCCGGTATCTAGCATCCGATCACTTATCAACAGGAGTTGAGCGGCGCAACTGAATGGAAAGTGGATAATTAAATTTCTACCTGAAAGCCATGTCGAAATGATAGGGAACTAACAGAAAAATGCTTATTGAAACCTTTGCCTCGGGTCATCCTACCATGCACTGCGTCACTAAGACCGTACAACCAGCTCAGTGCCAAATGACTCGGCCTGGGCCGATTAAGGCCAAGATGAAGTGCACTTCCTTAATCCAACATGCTATCAGTTCCGCTGCCTTCACCTATCGAGCTCAATAACATCAACAGTCTGGGGTATAGCGAGTGTACAATGGACATTGGCGAATCCAGACCGAAGTGTTTGGATGGTGTCAAAGGGTTAGTGGGTACACTGGACACAAATATATATTATAGCCACCCTACGTTAGGTGTGTGGTAGACCACATAGAAGATTTGCTCACAGTTCGTCTACAGGGGATCAGCTTTACCAGGTGCAGAGCTGAGTGGAGTCGATGTTTACTGAAACTGTCATTCTCCACAAAGTAAGATGAACGGTGTGTTCTAGTAGCAAATGTAGCATGGCAATGATCATTCGGTATTCTGCTTTCCGACAGACCTTATGCCTTTAGAAACTAACATGAACGAGCATGTGCGCTGTCACCAATCTCTGAGAAGCGCAATAGTAATGAATGGAACAAAGCATGTTCCGATGGTTCTAGCAGTATTTGCCCACTATTCACAGACAAATTAGCGTCGACGATATATTTCGGGTCAGCAACGCCATAAATGGGAAGAAATTAAAAGCGTGCAACCTTGTAAGCTACATATCACTGCACTGAGGATGCCACCTCGCATGGTGGTGAAACATTTGTGAGAAAACCGCCAAGCTCGGAGAACAAATGAACAATTGATTCATCAACCCGAGCTACCAGTAGTTCGAAACATGTTAAAGTTTGCAGTTTGCATAGAAGATGTCCACCAGAGGGCATTCGATGCGGCATCTCTGTACAGCATTGAACGTAGTTGTTTGGAAACGTACACATTACATTCGAAAGTAATCTAGTGCATACTCCGTGCTCACACATGCAGTTAGATTCGTACATATCTATCGGTGAAGCACACAAGCATAATCACTTTCATCGCTGATGTGGGTTATTTTGCTCGAAAAATCAAAAGACTTATGCAGTGTCGTGAATTGAGGATATGATAATGCCCACTACAACCCCCACTCTACCTTCAGTTCAGCAATAAATAAGCTGGTATACATCATTCAGAATCTGGGGAGTAGTTTTGCCCTCGAAGTGTGTTGTATGTAGTGTCCGTTTAACACAATCGGTTTGTGGTTACTCGACTTCGCCAGACTGGATATCCTTGTTTTTCTAAAAATACTGCTGTGTTTTGGGAAAAGAGGGTACTTTGCTTGTTGCACATGCACAAAACTTGAATGTGCATATTCAACATAACTGACAGCAACTTGTGAACGGCGGCGTTCCTCATAATTCAGCACTACCAACAGATCTGGCCCGGTCAGTCATGAGACTCCAGGTATCAGCATAACACTTTGGGGGTGTTGCTGGGCCTTCCATGTAGTTGTGTCTGCTTTATACCATGGTGCTGGACAGGTGTATTTTCTAGGAAATATGGTGTTCTTTTCTTAACCGTAAACCAGGTCACAATTTTAAACATGGGATGGTTGAATTAACTAGAGGAGGGACACTGCAGCCAGCCAGTCAATGAATCAGGTAATATTTATCATTTGTGTCTGCAATTACTCGTATTTGGACCCATTGTTCGAACCTGATCAAGCAAAACGACTAGCGTTTTTTTACAATGCCAAGATCGTGTTTGTGACAGCGTAATATATAGGTTATTCGGTTTACAGTCATGGACTTATGATTTTCGAGGATGGTAGCTGACAGTATGGCAAAGTACTGATTATTGTCGACCGGAATAGCAAAAGTAAAATTATCCGACAACCAGTAAAATACCGTTAACTAGAACTGTAATGCATGCATGCATGCATAATAATAATGACTGCATAATACTTTTATGTATTACGGCTGGAAAACTGAATACAAGACGTTATCTACATTTTAAGGTGCGCTTCCTTCACTGAACTTGATGAGTGCATGATTAATATTACCTTGAGGCGAATCAGCGGGGTTACGCTGTATCTATGAAACTGCTCATTTTCATGAAGAGGGCAATCGAGATAGCAGAACATGGTAATCGTTGGATATATAATACAGTGTAACATGTGCATCTTGATCGTGTGATTAGGATTTCATGCAAAAAGAACTTGACAGTAATGAATTCGTCAAAGCAGAATTAAGACTCCTTCAAATTTAGAGCTACCTGACAACTAAGGGGCACCTAATGAATGTCTAGTGGATTCTTTAAACTGAACCTAACCGAATTGAATGGACTGCGCTTATAGGATTAACATCTGAAATTTCCTGATCAATATTCTTTTCGTCCTACGACTAGTTATGGACAAACATGCTTTCATCACTGGTCGGAGGTAAAAGTATATATTTTAACACACTGTGGAACACCGAACTAACTCGATCAATCTCACGGATGTCTAATGAGTGTCCGGAAAATCGTCTGTTCAGTGTGAGAGTAGGGGATGATTATGCAACGGAGTTGATAAGAAGAAGATGTAATGATGGCTCCAGTTAACGTAGTCGAAAGTTACGTATTACTCTTGGGGTCATTAGGCACTTCCTTTCCGATGGAGGAAAACTTAACTCTAAGGGACCTAGCTAATTGATTTAGGTGGACTTCTGACTATGCTAGATACCTTGAACGATTTCTTCGATTACCTCTAAGCCTGCAACAAATCAAGTCAACAAAGTGCTGGATACATCTTAGAAGAGTGAAAATTCCCTGTGCCATAACTTTTGAAAAATACTTTCATTTATGCCAAGTTAGAAGCCTAGGCAGTCTTCCAGTGGTAGTTAGACTCATGAAAATTACACTGTTCAATGTTACATGTTGTGCGAGACACACGGTGCAATTCTTGGATGAAGCCGGACCACTACATTTGCTCATCCTTCCAACCTGACAAGAGGCAACTAAACTGGTTTATTTTACCTTGCAGAATGAAGTGGAAAAAGTTCTGGTATACGATCGCGCCATCGAAAGCAACTGTGCTGGGGAACACGCTTACCAGAGATTAAAACCCTGAATTTCTTATAAGTTTTAATTAAATTCCCAGTTCAGCGGCCAGTTCCGCCCTGCCTCGTCTTCCGCACTAGTAAAGACGTGCTTCTACATCCGAGTATAATATGGCAATGAGGTGGCATTATTTGAAGTTCTGAGACGAAAATGACATTTGCCAACGCATTAGCTTTTGTTCCAATGACTGTTTATTGACATTTTCGTGACCGGTGAAGAGTAAACCGTTGTTTATGCAACACCGTGAACCAGCAAAGCTGTGAAGTTCTTTGGTGCATCTCATTTTGCAAATTGGAGCATATGAGTTTTACTCGGTGAGTGGCTCGAAACGCTAGAATGTCTAGCGCAAAAAGGTCGCAAAAGCAAACTTCATAACTTGAGACACTTATCTACGAATTTGGATGCGCGACAAGATGGATTATGCTGCTGTGAGGTGAGAGGCAGAGCACATCGTCTTTATCACTGATCACTAGTTCCATGTCGCATGCACATAGAACAGGAAGTCAGTTCGTCCTTCCAATTCCAGGTTGCCACTCTTATTTTGCTCACGATCGTCTTTTATTTCCTTGAAGTTGCACACAGGGTTGCATCGTCGGCAGCTCGTAGTGTCTCGAGGAAGGTTATGGATGGATGTGCCAGTGTCAATGGAAATGGTTTGACCACTAAATTAAAGTTTTATCCCACCACTTACTCTCGTCGGTTTATCTAAAATGGCAGGTTTTCAAGCATTGGTTGCAGACTAGATTATAGATATCTACGTTTGGTGCACCCAACTAAAAGTGGAATCGGGATGTCTTATAATGTTTCTAGGTTAGTCCCTTGGGAACATGTGTGCCTAGCTTGTCTTCACGCAGTAGGTAACTAGATAATTTTTTATACGTAATTTGGGGTCCCAACGCACATCAATATCACACTGACACTGAAGTATTGATACGCGAGAAGCATGTCTATACCACCTTACCACATTTCTTACCTGTCCCTAATGGCTTTTCATGTTTGGACATCCCTTTTGTACAATTCCTTTGAACCTTCTCTAGTTGGTCTAATGTTTCTAATCTTTTTGCTTGATCTCCTCACTCACTCAATCATTCATTCGTCCACCGCGCAAACAAACTGAAAATTCAAGCAGGAGACGGAAAGACTACAAACGTTGGTGCAAGATGAAAGGGAGTTCGGATGTCGTAAGTTCCTTTGTGAGTGCGCACATGTTTGTATTTCCTCATCAAAGAGGCAATTGTCAGCGTTTTCACTACAACGTTGCCAGATTGAAACATTGGCCCACCTGAACATGTCATTAAGAGGTTAAGGAATCAAAGATCACGATATATCTCTAACCTGAGTGCTTCAGTAGACACACTGCGCCATGCTAAAGCGGCGTCTATACTCTCAACGGGCTTCAGTATTGTGATTACGACGTGGTTACTGAGTACTGCGGTGGTTTTGTTGTTAGTAACACGCCTGACTCTGTTTGAATTCAATACCCTGTATTCACTTCATTTGGCAATTTTGCCGTCAACTTTTACCATGTTAGCCGCCTCACCTGATGACCAACTGGTGCGACAAATTCATGACAGCTGTTTAAGTATTCCGTTGAGATTCGCGTGTTCAAATTGTGGCTGCATCACCGATGTTCTTTTTCATCTGCAAAAATGTTCATGAAATTGCCTAGTATTCTCAGCTTGGCTCCTCTATAGTTGGTCACCCAGACCGCTTAGTAGTGTAATGCTATCGTGCATATCAACCTCATGATATCTGCTCGAGTATAAGAAAATGGGTGGCTCTCATCTCTTCCCGGACCGGGCACACCCAACCTTCCATTTCACAGGAATGCCTGCTCTAAGCTACGTTTCAACTTCATTCTTTCCCACAACTCAAATTCTTTTATTACTGTCCACCGAGTTAACCTCCTGCAGAGCCAGGACCATATTCTCACCTCTAGCCTTTGCTGTAACTTGATCTCATTCTTTGCCTCTCATACAAGTAGACTCCGACAAATGCTTAAGTAGAATGTTAGATGGACTGTAGACCCGAAGTCCGGGAGTGCATCACAGGTCGGAACCTGTCCTATCCATCATTCGAATATCCTACTTTTCCGAGCTCACCAGGCTAGCGGCCTGCACTGGTAATCCCATTCGCATTGACAGCCTGAAACCACCCGAACCCCTCATAGTTATTCATCTCAACTCTACTCTTTTATCTCTCCTTTTCTATATCGTTTAAGAAATTCGCTTACTTGTTACATCTCACTAGATGTAAGCGTTAGTGGAAGTCGATCCCACGACGGCCTTGTTACCGGGAAACTCCAACTTCCTTCTATGCTTTAATAATAACCTCATATATTCTACTTTAATTTTAGCTTCTCATTTCCACGTCTATCTATTCATAATTGCAGACAAGTACCAATTTTCCTCGTAACTAGCTCCCAAACTACGCGTAATTGCGGGAGCTTGCATAGCCCTAGGACCTCATTGCTTTTATTAATCCCCTTATTATGCCTAACTTCCTTTGCTTACATCCGGCTTGCTTTATCTGCTCGATAATAAGCGAAAAATCTTAACGGGATGGTCAGCGGTCCACTGGCAGAAATAGTTTGAGACCCAGGCTTTTGTGAACCCACTTTCTCCTAAGTTGGTCCCATTCTGCTTAGCTTTTGTCTGTTAAATGCTCGCCAATCGCTATTGGAAACATTGGCTGACGGATAGCACGAAAAACCAGATCCCATTTTTCGGCCATTCTTGCATCTTTACCATTTCATATTCTCTTGACTTGCTTGAAATCTTGCCATGCGTCAGAGTGCCACGGCCATGTCGGATACCTGAACACCCAGGACATTGTGATCACCACTTCATCTTATCTTGGCCATCACTAAGAAACTTATCTTGTACCTGGCTCCGATGCCCACTATGAGTTGATGAAACACATGCGCAGTGAAGGGTGGATAACCAGATCCTACATCTTAAGACGCCTTGCTCTTCTTAACTTATAATATTATTCACTCATTATGCCTGGCGCAGTGGAACAGTAAGAACCAGCAAAACCACAAGTGCGCTTGCGCACGATACATTCGAGCTTATGTTAGCCGAAGTTCCACGGCTAGATAATGACGCACCTGCAACAGACCCATAAAACAGTAAAGGGGAGCCATGAAAATGGAATAATGGTGGACGCTTAGTGTACTCAAATACGAGAAAAACCGATATTCCCACCTAATTCGATCCAAAGGTCTTAGAGCCATGGTCGTAAAGGCCCCGCTTAACGGTCTCAGTGAAATTATTGGTACTACAGGCTGCTTCCTATCTTTCCTCTACTTATCTACTTACTTTTGTTGGCCTAAGCCTTGTATTTCAAGTGTAAAGCGGACGGAATCTTTTTGTTATCTGGAACGTAACAACAGTGGTAGCGTTTGTAGTCTCTAGCACATGAATTTCAGGCAGATGAGCTCATATTTGCTAAATGAATATTGAGCTGGCCTGCTGTCTCCATGTGGAAAAGGCTTATATTGCCCAGCACTATATCTCGACTATTTTAAGGTATATAAAAAGTACCTTTTTCCTTCATTGCATTTCGATAAGTCAGTATACTTAAAGGAATGCTCGAGTCGCTCATCTTATCATGGACAAACTGAGGCGAGTTCACAGATACTGCGTTTACATAAGGTCCCGCATGGATCGTTTAGCATGATCGCGAAGTTACACACGTTAATTTTTTATTTTCAATTACTTACGTAAGTAAAATCAGATTTTTCGGTCTTTCAGGTCGCTCGTCGCAACCATCGCTACCTCTGTGCTGTGCCCCGGGGTTATTAGACGCGTCTTGTTACCTAAAATCTATCTATCCGAAATGTATTTTTTATGTTTTCCTTCTTCTTTTTTCGTGGTTTCTGTGGAAAGCGAAACCGCACTTTCAACGAAATTTAACGTAGGACGTTATTCGCAGCTTTTCGTAACTTCCAAACTGTTGAAAATATCGCAACCATAACGCTCACATTGCGGGCCCTGTCATCTACACTTTGGAATCCCACTGTTATAAAACATGACTAATAACACCTGAAAACCACATGCATACACATGACGCTTCTGTAGATTTTTATCTGGCCCTCTCGGGTTCAGTCTCTCGCAGACGAGAATATAGACTTAAGTGCTTGCTTGTTAGAATGATGGTCAAATTCGCCCCTAAGCTTGCATTGCGCTTGAGAGGAGACAAATAATCTGCGACAGTGATGGAACAAATACGTCCGAATGATAGAGTTCTCCACAATAAAACGTTGTCAACCAACCCCCGTTCATGTGAAACAATTCCTAGTGCTCCACAGCGCCGTGGAATTCATCGTACACTGAATTGTATTAGTCACCCACGTCTATTTTGTTGGTCCTCCACTCAGTTTCGGTTCACCAGCATCCCATTAGATGTGATTTTCCTACACAGCTAACCATTTACTTTGGTCGAATTACGCACTCAGCTAACGGCAGGTCGGTACTCGGAAATCGGGTTCTTATGCTGTGTCCGTATGCTTGTTTTCAGGACAGTGGCCATCGGATGAGAAAATTACTGCTATCCACCTACCCGACTAGTCTTACGGTCCCTGCATAATTAACAACGCGCATGAAGCTACCTGAGCGAGGGAAAGTACAACGAATGCCGAACCCTTCCAACAGACGTTCACTGGAAAGGAGTAGTTGTATAAGTGCTCTTAACAGGACAGAAAAGTCAGATGTTCTGTGGATTCGTCTGTTACAATTGCGTTTATTGTGGACACATTTTGCTTCCATTCCGTTTCGGTTCAGTGCGCACACAGTTGATGAGCGCGCAAGCTGCACCCCGTCTTAATTGCAAAACACACCGAACGTCTGCTCAGTGGATGAGTTCCGTTTCCTTAGTTAACAGTTAACGAAACTGAGACACCGCAACACAGATTTCGCGTAGCTTAATATGCGTCCACGACATGGGACGTGTCTGTCGTCCGAATTGGCTGGGAGTAGATCTATACTGCTCAATCGTTGCGCTGGTTAGATATACCTACGGTGGTACGAATATTCACTTTAAGTGCCCTTCTAAGGACTTTTACTTCAAGTCAAGCTAAGCTTTATACCGCGGTGTGGGCACATTTTCAACGATTTACGCTAACACGGCGAACACATTACAACGGAGAATGGGTAAGAAAATGATGTGAAATGACATGAAGAACAACAATTATTCATTTTCCAATAAGCATAAGTTTTCTCACCATCACTTTTGGGTCGACTAACCAGCGTGACATATAAGGCCCTAGGAGTTGCGACACGAAAAGGTGTGGAAAAGTGGAACATTAAATGTTGACCGCATAGTAGTGCTGTATACCTTAGTTCCTAAAACAGTGTGCAGGGGATGAGAGGAGTCGTTTAGAAACTTACATGGAAAGTTAAAATATGCGTCAACGTGCTTACTAACCACAAACTCAAAGAGGGATTCTCTGCTTACTCCAGAGCATCGAGAAATGTATTATAGTGATGGCACAAGCGAAATATAATCCTTTCGAGGTCCGGGAAAATTAACAAAGGAACAGTACAATCAATGGGGGAGACTGCATGCATTTACAAACTTTATAATTAGAGTACGCGGTACGGAGCACATTTTGATCCTAAGGGAGTAAAAGCATAGTCTGCTGACTTTTTTGAAAGTTTCAAGAATATGTGACGACCAAGATAAACTGTAGGACAAAAAACACCGAGGTACCTTATGGAATATGAATGATGGATGCTTCGGTCAATCAGTACCAAGGAGGAGATGCGTTTAAAAAGAAATTCAGTTTGTCGGGGTGGAGAAAAGTGAGTGGGATATCACAACAATTAAAAGGGTTAGGTGAAATAGATCGTGAGTTGAATCGAGACAAGAGTTCGTCCAGTCCTCTTTTGAATTTCGAAGCTTCCTCAATTGTTGGGTTTGTACACCCTGGGACGAGGTCGTCAGGGCATTTACAGCCGATGAAATTGATTGGTATAGGAAGACATTTAACATAAAGAGAAAACAGTACGGAGGATGGAATAGATCCTTGTAAGACACTGTAATTGGCTGGGATTGCGGAAAATTTTCTGTCACGTAACTGCGTGGAGTGTGTGTGATTTGTAGTATAGTCAGAAATTAAATTACATACGTACGAGAGCATACCGTTTTTGAACAAATGATTTAGCAGTAACGATCTGTCAAGACTTTCAAAGGCATTAGTATAATTAAGGAATAGGAGCTTACAGTCTTGCCTATATTTTCCAAAGCTGATGCAATGTAATACACAAGATACGAAACGGCTTCCAATGTAGAGATCGGACTTGTATGCAAAGTGTTTGATATCAGTCTTATGACTGTTTGTAAACATTCAAGGAATTGGTAGTTTTTCTAGCACATTCAGTAACACGGAAGCGCACGCTATTGGCCGATACTTCTGTGCTTTCTTTTTAAGCACAAATGTTATTCTGGCTGCTTTCCAGATCTCGGAGCTGGTGCCAATCGTTAAACATAGGTTAAGAATCTCTATCAGAGGCGACTGTAATGTGTCCGCACACTTTCAAATCGATTAGGGGTAAGGAATCAGGGCCACTAGCCAGTCTTGTGAGTTCTCTGTAAACGCTGATGTCGTCAAATAAGGTGGGGGATAATTCATGGCGAATGGAGTAGGGGAACCGTGTTTGGTGACTAGCACGAGCTGAATTCAGCATTTAGCTAGTCCACCTCCACAGTACCAAGTGTGCTAATTGAATTTTTGCTGAGCAGTTACTTAAATAGCCTCCACAAGTCACGGCAACAGTATTTTCCTAAAACAACTTAAATGTGTAGGCTATTTAACCTTTTCATCTTGGCTTTCATGACCACAGACAGACGTCTGACACGGATTGTTAGCTTGTATTTGTAAACGTTCTTTTTTCTACGAAGTTGCTTGTGTAGTGTTGATGAAAATCTATCAGTCCAATGATAGATGTTCTCAATGGAACAATAAAGATTGAAACAGAAGTTGATATATTACTTATGAATAGGAGGGTTTTAGTAGCAATTTTAATGTATTCGTCCCAGCAGTTTCCAAGCTACATAGCACAACCATAATCCGGAAAGCACCGGAGGTGTTTCACCCCTATTGTGTCTCGTCATTGGTGTGCATTCCCTCGGTCCCCTACTGGAGATCGAACCCATGACAACCAGGGGCTAACGCCAAGTAGCCATAAACTTAATCCACTGAGCCATGGGGACGGCAGCTGGGCTACATAATTTGCAGACTAACTGGGAAACAACACGACCTATCTTCCAATACCGCGCAGGTTACTACCCTTGCAGATGACAATGGCTAGCCTCCAAGTCATGACTTCCTCTCACTAGACGCTATATCCGTAGCATCTGAA